>JAVSBS010023103.1:186491-230313 GCA_033124195.1 Coracias cyanogaster
CCCTAATGTTCTTCCTACATAACCTAACTAAATCCCTATATTCTTCTTGAGTAGCCTGCCCCTTCTTCCAAAGGTGGAAGAGGTTGGCTGAATTCCTCTATTCCTCTATTGCCAGATGTCATTTTTTGAGGTAGGACACTAGGGCTGGTGGTGCCAGAGACCAGTTTTCCTTTGTGGTAGAAAGAGATCAAAGGTCCCTGGGAAAGATGTATGGAAATGAGCTGAACTACCTTGCAGGTCAGAAATGGACTGGGTGCCCTCTTGTCATCCCTTGCTATTTTCTATGATCGTCAAAAGTTATTAGGTACATCAGATCAGGCTGGAGGCTCGTTTGCCCCATCATTTTCTGTAATCATTTTCTGCCTGGTAGGAAATGCTTAGGGAAAGTGTATTAGCCATAGACCAGAGAAGAGTCATCTTTCCATTCAAATATTCTTTTAGCTTTTAGAAAACTGCATCAAAGGGCTTTCCTGAGTTGGGCAATGCAGCAAATGCCCTGTGTTGTCTACTCCCAAGTGCCTCCTGACCTTCTCTGAACCTCCTGCCGTCTGTGATTCCCCATGGCAAGCTCCATCTCAGGCTGAGATGATTCTTGCAGCATCCCAGGAGAACGCTGAAGGCTGCACAGTTCTGCCCTACAGAAACATGTGAGACCCTGTGGAGTCCTATGGTG
This sequence comes from Coracias cyanogaster, assembly GCA_033124195.1. Lineage (NCBI taxonomy): Eukaryota > Metazoa > Chordata > Aves > Coraciiformes > Coraciidae > Coracias > Coracias cyanogaster. The sequence goes on from JAVSBS010023103.1 coordinate 187,165, forward strand.
CCATCACAAGTGCCACCTCCTTGTGGGGGGGAGTACCATTCCTTGCTACCTTCATTTCCCTTTCATTGCTGTAGGCAGGAGAGCTGAGGTGGAGGACATGGGCTCCTCACCTGTTCATTTCCTTTTTCTAGCTCTGAGATATCAACCACCCATCTCCACCCAGCCTCAATATTTAAGATGTGATTTCCATTAGGAGTACTGTTTTCCAGCACTTGGGGGTTGTTTGTTTGTTTGTTTGCTGTACTTTGTTTCTGATGCCTGATGCACTCTACACAATAAAATAACAATTTTTTTAAAAAGAGGATGAGACAATGCGCACAAACCCATGGCTTTTCTTTCCCCAAGCTCCTTGCAGTGGTACCAGATGTCCCACAGCAGTCTCCTGGCTGATGGTTCTTGGCATGGCTGATATCCCCTACTCCAGCCTACTTCAGGCACAGCTCAACTGCTATCTTTCAAGGCATGGGGCTGGTATGTCTCTTAATTTCTGCAATGGTGGGAATAACCCATGACAGCACTGTCAAGCACTTAAAAAAAAAAAAAAAAAAGGAAAAGAGCAGAAAAATTAATAGGTAAAATGTTTTAGAGTATGACTAATATAATGGATAAAATTTTAGGAGCAGGAGTCAGTTTTACCAAAACCCTTCTCTATCAAATTGAATTACTCTTAGAAAACGTTGTGTTACTAAACACTTGTGCAGGCCTGCCACAGGTGAGCCAAGGAAAATGGCTTAGTTTCCATCCTTTGGGATGGATCCACAAGCAACATTTGTCCAAGCAGGTAGGAGACATTTCTCATGGCTTCAGAGGACTTTGAATTAGGCACTTCATAATGGTATTGTTGAGCCCTAGGCAGAAATGGGAGCAATGGTCTCAGGTTGCTCTTCAAGCTGATCTTCCCTGGTATAAGTCACATGCAGCTGCTTTTAGTTGTGTAAACATCAGATTAACTGCAGATTAACTACTGGTGGACCAGATTCTCCTCTGGTCACCTACCCTCTTTGAACAGCACCAAGTATTTCCTGCAGTGTAACCATAATGCTCACATTCTCACTGACAGAAACTCAGGCCAAAAGCTATGCATTTTATTTCATCTTTATTATTTCCCTCCACTTTTGCTTTCCTGCATGCTGTTCAGCCTGGTTGATGTCTGGCTTGCAGGTTGTGTAATGCTGTTCCAGACCACGCAGGCCCCTGGAGATGTTCCCACTTATTGCCCTATTGTCCTAGGGATGAAGGAAGTGGGTTTTACTCATGAATACACTTAAAAGCATCCTAGTGGTCGGAATAAGCTGCACACCCAGCTATACTAAAATAAAACTTGGAGAGCGTTTTTGCTTTTAGAAGTCCTTTGTTCAGGTTTGAGGGAATAGTTTATCTTTGAACACCTTTTTCCCAGGAAGGGAGACATGCTTTAAATCCCTTTTGCAACATACAGCTTAAATTGTACAGCTGCTGTGCAGCCTGGAAAGAGATTTACTCCCCTCCAGGTTTTCATCACAGTCTTTTGGATGGGAATCAGAGTCTGCAGCTCCTATGCTTTCAACATGGCATTACCTGGGAAAGTGATGCAGGCATTCATGCAATGAGGACTGGCTGCAAAGTACTGGGAATACCAAAGAGGAAGCAGAAAACTGTACCCCACACCCTTGTCTGGATTATTGGAGCAGAAATATAACTGGATGCAGCCCATATCATAGTTGAACTGACCAACTTTATATATATATATGACTGTATTTATAATGACTAGAGAAGATAGTAAAGTGCATATACTTTAGGGTATTTTAGGCAACAAGGAGGCTAATTTGCTAAACCAGATACTCTGTGTGCAGGCAGGATCCCCTTGCCTCAGACGCCTTCTGCCTTCGTGTCATTTACATACCAAGAAACACAAGTTATAAACAAGTTCAGTTGCTACGGCTCATGCCTCCTTCTCCCTCTGGAGTGATCCATGCTCTTTGACTCGGGTCCAATTGCCCTCCTGCCTCCGGCTGCCCTGGCACTTGGAGTAGTCTGTCAAGGTCACCTCCCTGCTGCTGGGCCAGACAGTGTGAGTGCTCACAGCCATCCTCCTCATTCTGAGCGTGCTGACCATCCCCTAGCAGGTCAGGCATCTGCCAAGCCAAGAAGATCTTAGCCCAGCCGAGCTGGATTGTATCTGTCTGGATTCCTCCTGAGTCTCTTGTTTCTGGTCTCCTTCCTCCTCTCTTCCTCCAGCTGAGATGCCCCGTAGTCTGCCTAGGAACAGCAGAAGGTGACATCGCTCTTGGTCAAATATAAACCTGGGGCTGCTGTCTGGAGGCATCATCCAACCGCATTCTCTTGGAAGCAGTGTTTTACAACATGCTGCTGTGAACACAGTCAAGCAGAGCTGAGAAGAAGACCAGAGCGTAAGCAGTTTTAGCAATACCAGTCATAGACACTATAAGGTGCTCTTTGCTTTGCCACATTTTGGTGCCAACAGTTGAATTCAGATGTGGGAAATATGTCAGCATTTATCCTGCTTCACTGTGAAAAACTGAGCTAAGAGAATATTGTCTCTGATTACAGACAGTTCTGCATTGTTGCTTTGGTTTGGCTTTTCAAGCTGCCTTTTGACTCCCACAGCAAGGTTTGGAGGGGCCAGTAACACATACAGGCAGAAAAAAAGAGGCAAGCTTTCAGACACCCCTAAGGACATGGGCAAAAGTTCACTTGTTTTTCTCCACCCATAATATCTGGTCCAGTAAAAGCTGTCGTTTTCCCTGTTTCCTCCATCAGTTGTGTCCAAAAAGTGCCACAACATCATGACAGCTCCTACCTCTGGAGAAATATCTGAAGTCTGCAGTGCCAGTGCAAGTCACTGCTTTTCAGGACTGCAGGATCTGACACAGGTTTCAGCGGGGCTCCTTGCACACAGCTTCACAGCTAGCCTAGGGAGAGGCTTCCCAGGACAGAGGAGCACTTGGAGAAAGAGATATAAGCCAGGAGCCCATATCCATCTCATGCACACAGGAGATTAAGACACCTCAAAAGCTGCCCACTGATGCTGCTCTTCCCTGCCTGAGGCTGCTGCAGAGCACCTAAAAGCACACAAGCTTGCTTCTGCCTTTGGCAATGGTCTCTTTTGCTTGGTGTCTCTCCTGGTTTGTTGGTCTGTGGGGAATGCACAAGCAGCCCCATACCATGCAAAGACTGGATAGAGCCACCTGGACTAGTCCACTCCTGACTCCTCAGCATGCTGTTGAAAGGTCAGCAGCTGAAGAATGAAAGATGATGGGACAAAACTCTGCCAGAGGCAGCTCCACCCATCTGTGCTGAATCAGTCACCACTTCTTGGTTAAATCAACCACCATTCTTGGTGCTACCCCTAAAAACCCTTCGCATCCCTAGGTACACTGTCTTTTATTCTCCTGGTCCCACAAGTGCCCAGCCTCCCATCTCCATGGGCAACAGTGCCTTCCCAGGGCTAGTTCACCAAGCCATGACCCTCTTTTGCCTGCTTGTTTCTACACAGAAGTGGCTCAAACATGCCCACACTGGCAAGCAAAGACAGTGTGGAGCTGACTCTGTCCACACAGACTCCAGAAGCCCATGGGGTAGGGCATATGAGCATGGACATGGTGGGAAAGCCAACGGGCTGCTCGGTGTCTGGCCTCAAGAGCACAGACTGCTCACAGTGCTGTGTTGCACCAAGCAGGCAGAAACACACCACCCTTCGCTCCTCACAACCCAGAGACATCCTAGCTGTCCCTACTGACTCAGTCACCCCTCCGCCACTGCTTGCTCAAGACTGCCCAGCCATTGCTGCCTGCCAAGGCAGGGAGCTGCCTGCATATCCATGACCCTTCCACCTCACTGCAGATCAAGCCTATGCAAAAACCGACTTTGCTGCATATAGCTCTGTGTCTGGGCTCGGGCCCCCTGCACCGCTGAGACACACCGGCACCACTGCTATTCAGGTCTCCTGTGGCCCCTGTGGAGAAAGAAGGAGGCAGAGGAGGAGGCGTTGGGCCCAGCTGTATCCCAGCCCGTGCATCAGACTGCACATCTTGCTCTTTCGTGTCCATCCCAAATACAGCATCCTTCCCCCTAAATTATAACGCAGCCAGGGAGGCTGTGACCAATGTAAAAGAAATTTAAATTTACATTTGACATTTATGCCTAAATTGTGCTTTTGCTACAGAATTGGCTCAGTGACGCCCAGCGCAGAGCTGGTCTTTGGCTATGTTTCCCAGTCTTCACTGGTTAGGTTATTAAAAAGAAAAAAAAGAGAGATATTTAAATGCCTCTGCCTTTTATTTTGAAGGCAGCTAAAATGCTCCAAACTTTTTGTATCCATTCTCCTCCTCAAGTCAGAAGATGTTGTTCTGTCTGGTCTTTTATAGATCATACTCCCAAGTTATTAAGTGAGAGGGACGATATTCCTCACTGCTGATTGTCCCTTGTGTTGTCTTGAAGTGAGCGTGGGGCCAGACAGAGCACAGGAAGACTTCAGTGGTTCTCCTGAGAGACTTGCTGCCTCAGAGTGCCTGCTGTCTGTAAGCAAGACCTCAAGCCCTGCATCCTCTTCCCAAAAACACCTCAGAAAACATGCATAGAACTGTATATTGGAAAGGCAAATTTTTCATTCTCTGTGGACTTTAATTTTTATAAATCATGCCTTTCTTTACTTGCACAAACACAAAAAATAGCTCTCCCACCAGCAAACTTGTTTATTTTTTTTCAAACACCCAGCTCAAAATAAGCAAAACAATGTGTGGGGTATTTTTAATGTAGGAAAAAAAAAAAATAACCCAAGGTTGAGGCTCTTTGCTAAGAACAATTTTAAAAAAGGACAGTTCTAAGGGCCTGAAAATAGATTTTTATAATTGGAAGGGCCTGCAAGGGCCTAAGTATAGCAGGCTTTATTACATCTCTGCTACCAGGTACTTAGGTGCTTCTCAGAACCTGCCATTAGCCAGGTCTGTTGAACAGGGCACACAATTATTTTTTTTATGAAAATGCTGGCACGAGTTCACACGCAAGGAAGGTTCTGCGCCTTTGATCCCGAGCACCAGGCAGGTCCTTGAAAATGTCACAGAGTGATTCATGTGCCCAAGAAAAAGGAGATCTTCTGCTGAAGAAAAGCAGGTGTGAGGTTGCTTCTAGCCAGGCTTTGTGCTGGTGGAGCAGAGCTGCAAGAGTGGGAGTGCTGGGAGAAGAGCCTGGCAGAGTGGGATGCTCAGCTCATGCCATGGGGGCAGAGATTAGCTAGCCAAAACTTGCTCAGCCTTGGCACCGGCTTTCCCCTTCATGCAATAAACAGGACATTTTTCACTTGAGGTTTACGAGCTTCATTTTGACTGGAGACCAAGTGATTTGGGACAGAAATAGTCCATACATAGAAGATGGAAAGCCAAATCAAAGATGATTTGGCTGTTCTAACACAGCCAGTGTGTTTGAATAGGTGTTAGGTAACAGTGTGTCACCGTGCAGAAATACTTTGGGCTCAGAACATAAAGGGCAATGTTTTCAAAGTGGAGGTCTAAAGTTAGGAACCTAACTCTGTCCAGAAGCACCATGAGACTCTCTGTCAAAGCCTGGAGAGTATCAGTGCTTGTGAAGCATCAAGCCACTTATTTAAGAGACTGGGAACTTGTACTCTGAGCTGGATGTTTAATCCTGCTGAGGGGCTCTGCTGAAAATCCCAGCAGTGTTACCTGGATTTGAGCATCCAGATGTGAGCAGGCTCAGCTGAGGGCAGAACAAAGCGGAACACAGTCTCACTTTGAAGAGACGCTACTTCTAAATCTGCCTCTTTGGGGCGGAGGCTGCCTGGGGTATAAATCAATGGCCACGCTTCATATGTGTGTTGTAAATAAGCACTGGAGAGCATCCAAGGCAGCCAGCTTCCTGGCTGAGGCGCCAAGAGTTGAACCTAGGCTCTCCAAAGTCTAAAGCGTGAGATAAGATAGCTTGGTTTAAAAAGCTAACCATCTGTAGCTGAGGGCTGCAGCAATCTATAGCTCCTGAGATTTGGCCACAGAGGGTTAGCAACATTTTCCCCACTGGTTTTGAGGATAGCTGTCTTTAAAAGGCTCCAACTTGAACAAGCAGGAAACAGGGCTGAAAATGCCAGACCTCTGCCAAACTCCCTGAACACCTCTGAGACCTTGTTCACAGTCAGCTTAGCAGTCACTGATAAAGCTCTCAGGACCACAGAGATCTCCCTGTAGGCAGAGGAGGGGACATCATGGGCACTGAGCTTTCTGTAGAAGCAGGGTTTGGAAAACACCACCAGTCCCACTGTGGTGTTCATGGTGCCTTCAGATCCCCTCATATTCTGTTTAGCAATACTACACCATGCTGGGTGTGCCTCAGGGTCCAAGGAGGTCCACATGGGTCAGTCCATTCCTTGGGGCAGCGCTGGTAGAGCAAGAGGGAAAGTGATGCAGCAGTGTGTAAATAAAGGAAGGGAAAAAATATCACAAACCCCACAACCAAAAGCCAAATGCCTCTAAATGCATCTGTGCTTAACATTGCTAAAGAGAGTAACTCATTTCAAGATGGCTAAACATGGCAGAGCTGCCCTGGTCTTCCATCTGGTACTTGCCACTGCAAAAAGATAGCATTTCTTCCCTTACAATCTCATGACTGCTTAGCCTACAGTGCAGCCACCACACAAAACATTGCCTCCAAATGAGGGAGTTAAACATATTACTTTCCCTGACAGCCCTCATCTCCTACTTTCCTGCTATGCTTTGCAAGGGCCATACTCTGTGGCTGTTGCTTCTTTCTGGATGTGTATCCCCAATTCCCTGCATTCACAAGCCCTCCAGGATCCCCAGGAGGCATCACCAGGCATACCTACAAGGTGTTTAGCAAGGAAAGAGGGTGAGAAGGGCCAGCCCAGGGGCTTTTGGGGCCCCATTTAGGACTGAGATGCAGAACTGAAGGGCAGCACCTCCAACTGCAGGGAAGGGCTTGAGGAGCAGTAAGAGCTGGCGCCACTTGCCAGGGCCTGGCTGCAAGCAGCTGAAATCTGTGGCCACTGGATGCCACTTAACATATTCCAGTGCCCTCAAGACAAGGTAAATTGGTGGTTGAGGCAAAACACAGTTTTGTGTGCATTTATACTGTGCTCCTGAATTCTTGGTCAACCAGTCTTTGTTTGTTTGTGTTCTATACTCATTTCCCTTCCCACTTTAAAGGCCATTTTATGCTGGCAGAAGGTGCCACACTGTCAGCTCTGGTTGCCCAAGAGTTAAATTTAAGCCCTCAGGCAGGTAGAGCAGTGGCAGCAGCTCTCTATCCCCTTTGCCCACCATGGCACTGGCCCCAGCCTCTGCCTTCCCTGGGCCAGCCCAGAGGGAGCCTGTCCAAGTGGCTGTTTGCCCTGGAGCCTGTCTGCCAGCATTGACACCAGATAGAGCCAGCAACACAGTTGGTATTGCCATGGGCAGCTGCCTACCAGGGTCCAACAAGGTGGGGAACCTGACCCCACCTGGACAGAAATTGAGTGCAGGGAGCAGTATCCAGTATCAAACTCCGTTTAGCTTCAAATATGGACCAAGTCCCTCAGGTACTGGTATTCTTCCTGCCTCAAAGAACAGTCCAGCAACCTTGACTGTAGGCAACAGTGAGATAGCTGCCTTTTAATCTCTAATGCAGACAGTCTCAGGCCTTGGAGCGAGTTTTTATGTACCTTTCAACAGCTTTCCTACTTTTCGGGATTCAACCATTGCTACTGTATCTTCAGCCCTTCACATTAGTTGCTCTGACACTCAGTAACTCACACTGCTAAACAAGGTGTGATCCCTGGGACTTGCTGCCACAAGTAACTGTGTACTGACATTCTTCTTCTCTGCATTGCATATCTTTTTCTTTTTCACAATCCTCAGTATGCCCTTTTCCCTGTGTTCTGATTCAGCACAAGGTCTGCTATACCTTGTTTGTATCTGTTAATTAAGCTTCTCTCTCAGGCTACATCCATCCATGACTTTGCACTCTGCTCAGGCACTCAGCAAACATGATCAAGACCTCTGTGTGTGCAGAGTTGGATGGAAGCTGCTTTAAAGGAGTTATCACCTTGAAAAACCCAAGCTCAGGTTACTGTAGGGTCAGAGCTGTCCTATAGCATCTGATCAGTTCAGAGTTCAGACTGTATATCTGTATCTGGCTGCAAAATACCTTGTAGGCATGCTCATAGTCCCAGGTCTGATCTAAAAGTAGCCATTCACCTGACTCCTTTACACTTATTTTTTTTTCCCTGACCGCTTTTTGTCAGCAAGCTTTGACAATCCCCTAATGAATCGCTTCAATCAGTTCAGCTGCTAGTTTGCTGACTCATTTGCAGGCATTCTGGCAGACCAATAAGGTCCAGCTTCACCTTGTGAAGACTGGATTCTTTGGAACCTACCCTGTTGCAACCACTAGACAATTAATAGTTCTGGTTTTAATTTGTTGTCAGTTGATCCCATGCCCTATATACACACCATGCTGCTCTAGTTCCCCCGGTTCCTAGCCTGCCAATCCCTCATTGTTGCTTAAAAGGAGCAGCTACAGGCATTTTCACTTTTTTCAGCTCCCTTGTACTCCATCTGACTCCCCGCATAGGCACTCAGAGGTCTCAGTTCCCATTCAAGAGGTGGCAAAGTGTTCACGTTTTCAAAACTACCTAACATCCAAGAGAAGAGTGTGAGCTCTTGTGGAAGCCCAGGCATACATGGGAAAGGGGAATACTATTTGTTGTGGCACCAGTGAAGAAAAGCACAAGCAGTCTTGGACCATGCCCAGCTGCTTGCCTGAGGCAGGATGGACACTTGCCACAGAAGCACTGACCTTCCTTGGGTTAAACAAGGTTGTATGCTGTCCTCAGAGTGGTGCTCTGGTAGGTGCACTTGATAGGAGCTCAGCCACTAATTTGCCCCAGAGTGGTTCAGATATTTCTGACCAGCCCTTGGTAAAATATTTACTATGCCTTCTTATCACTTCCCTAGAAGGTTTTGTTGGAGCTGACTGATGCATTAATTCCTTCAGGATCTAACTCAGGGTTTTTCTGCACAGTCCTGGAACAAGTCCAACAGCATTAAGAAAAAACCCTTCCTTTCTCAGTCCATTCTTTTAGCCAGAATTTAATCTGAAACCTGGACTCCATCTGGCACCGAGATGGCTGCACAGAGCCACCCTCCTCTCTCCTGAGGATGGCTGTGGTCATTGGTTTGTATGCAGGCAAAAACATCCTCTAATAAGCTAATTGTCACATCTCCAGGAGCAGGATAATAATTAATTAGCTTAAGTAGAGCAAGGGAGAGCCAGGTTAGAGACTGGGGAATGCTTTCTAACATAATGGGCATAAGGTAGTGGCACAGGATGTCTGGGAAGGCCACAGGGCGTGTTTAAGAGGATGTGATGTACATACCTGTACAGGGCAGGTGAGCCTAAACTGCAGGACCTGGCAGCACTAGGTGGGCTTTCAGGTTCCTTCTGTTGTGTTTGCTGTGGTGCTGCATCTCACTCTTACCACAAACACTTTCCACCAGCTTATTGCTTCCCATTACCCCTTCTAACAAATTCCTGTTCCTCCATTCCAAAGTTATGTGTTTTGGTCTTTGCTGTACCTCTTGCTGCAGTCATATCTGTGTTCTGCCCATCTGTTCTTCTTCTTGATATCCTCATATTGGAAGATGCTTACAGTGCAGCTCCAATTGGGTTATTTGTTAGTACTTCCCCAGCTTCATTATGTCTCTGCTGTAATTTCAGCTTGACACTCCAAAGGGTTCAGAAAGGTGCTATCGATGCTGGATCTCATCCAGTCATGTGAACAAGCAAGCCTTCACTCAGGATTATCACCAAGAAATTCCTTCCTAGGATAAATGAATGGCTGATGATGATGAACAGATATAGCCTGCCATTGTCTCGTGGTGTTTGGTAACTATCAGAAAGTTTTCTGTTTCATTTAAATAGAATTTCTTATGAAAAAGCACTTGTGAGCCAAAGCGTTAGACAAAGGCCACATTCAGCTCGTCCAAAGTGTACATGAACATTGAATTAACATCCCATATGTTATATACAGTACCTGTGCAGTGGAGCAGCTCCCAGACAGGCCAAGACAAAGCAATGTCATTGTCTGTTCCCTACAGACCCCCTCTGAAAATGTCACCTACATGATAGGACCTTTCCTCATGACATTCACCAGAGGACAGATCGGCTGCAGCACAGGGTACGGATTGAATCTGGGAAGCCCTCACTGCAACGATGAGCCAAACTTTGTGAACCCAATACATAAAAACTCAGAGCTGATGTCTGAAAGCTCTATTTTGTGTCCTAAATGGCACAATATCATCTCCATCCCTGGCTCCTGGGACCTCAGTCTCCTCTGCCTCTCTCAGCCAGAACGAAGCAGTGGTCATTGACTTCTCTGTGCTTAATCTCACACGTGTCACCATCCACAAGAGACCTGCACATGCCTAGCTGCAGTACAGATGGTCATAGCACCCAGCCAGTTACTCACTTAGGGACAGAAGGAAGCAGAAAGGCAGGTGAACATCATGTCTGCACTGTTTGAACTGAACTATTCTCTTTCCACACCCTCATCAGAAATGAGACCTTCAGCATTTAGGTAGTCCCTTGGTGGCTGGGAGAGACAGGAATTGGGGTGGAAGCAGGAGAAAGCAGAAATCCTCTCTGTATCCTCCCTGGCTGCCCACTTGTGGTCTTCTCAGCTGCTGAAGCGTCACTTTTTCTTCAACTCCTTGTCCTCCTGCTCTAGCAGCCTATCCAAAGGGTGAGGTGGTGGTGGGCTGGGTTAGGGTAACAGAGAGGGAGGAACAAGGGGACAGAGCTGCCCATCATTTCCCCCCAGGGTTCTTTACCCCGAGGTCCTTGCTGGTTGCCCAGGGGACCACCCGCCATGTCCTTGCTCACCCCTGTGTTTTTTTGTTTGCTTTTAATTACAGAATTTGACACACCGATCAGCCTGCTGTCAGCATGCCAGCCATTGTATCTGGCGGTAGAAGGAGAGGATTATCATTAGCCCTGCATTCGTGTGCAGCTACCCTAAACAAGGATTAGCACATCATTGTACTAACACGTAACCCAGGCGGTGCTGCCTGCTCTAAGCAGCGGGCAGTCTGGCCTTGAGACAATATATCTAACAGGTGAGTAAACAGAGGGAGGAAGAGCTAGACAGGAAGGCAGAAACCAAGGAGAGGAGAGAGAGACAAACATCTAAGCCAAACATCTAAGCCCAGACACAGCAACCTCAGCAGCCAGAGTTGGAAACCACAACCTGGAGTCATCTTCTTTGACTGGAGCTTATCCAGGAGCCCCCACACATCCCCACTGACAGGGCTTTATCTGGTAGAGCTCACTGTTCCAGGTTTTTCCAGGAGCAACCTCAGATCTCCATCATCCATTGACCAGAGCTTGGAGAAGGTGGAGCAACCAATAGAAAGTGTCTTTTTTCCATGGAGGATCTGGGAGCCCAAGCTTAGAGGAAAGGTCATTTTTTTCCACTATGCAATAGCTAGGCCAGAAACATCTGGCTCTTGTAAAATAATCCCAGGGATCTACCACTTCTGCCATCACCTGCTAGCAAAGGCCCAATCATAAAGTATCTATCCATAGGCAAAGGTGTCAGTGTTTGGTAAATCCCACTGTTTGTCAGTGCATCCGTGGGCTTGCCACCCACCAGTGTCCTGTTATGTCCCTTGTTCTGAAAAGATAGCATTTGAAAAGCAGAAGAAACCCAAAACTTTACTTACCAAAGCAAATGTTTTCTGCAGGCATGTTTTCATTCAGATTAAAAAGTCATTTTTCATTAAAGCTTTTTTTTTTTTAAGGTGTGAGGAAAAGTTTTATTGTGAAAACTGATGTTGCCGACTATGATGGCAATATAGCAGTGAAATCTGCTTTCAGGATTAAGCTACTTGCAAGCAGGCACATGGAACAGAGAAGGAACATTTTTTCCTTCCCCCCATGCTACATTTTTTTTTCCACAGTTGGGCAAGGGAGTTGTGGGGCAAGCTGAAATTGCTTTCTTCTGGAATATCTAACACTTCCCAGGGTTTGAAGACTGAGTCTCTTGACATGATAACTGTATCTAGAGGACTGACTGACCATGGTAGACTTCCCAGAGGAGTTCTCTGTGCAGGTTAAGGTATCTTTGCAGAGCTTTCCTAGGGATACAGCAGCAGAATAGGAAAAATAGCATTTTCCCAAGCAGAAAATACACCAGCTGTGGTGGGATATGTTTCAGAAAATACTATGAAAGTGAGAATGCAACTGTGGAAAACAGGAAGCTTGGGAGAGCTTAGATTTCAGGGCTGATAGGGAAGCCTTGAGGAGGAGAGGGAGAGGCTAGGGAAGGTCCACCGTCTCTAGGTCTAACACTTAGGTTTGGTAAAGAAGGACTGGGTTTGGGAACATTTCTGTTTGTGGAGAGAAAATTATTTTCACATGTGGAACAGATAAGAATCCAAACAAATGAGGCTTATCCAAACCTTGCAGAAATGTTTGATATTCACCATCCTTTTGAGGGACTAAATATAATCTCTGGCTTGTTTCATCCAGATAAAGCTGGTGTTCGTGCTGTACCAGAAAATGAACTGCCTTCCCATCTTGGGTTTTTTTTTTCTTTCTGTTTGAAATGCTGTAGGGGAATATTTTTGAGTCAGGATGCATTTTCAAATGCAAACAGAAGGCAAGATCCTGCTTCCCAGTGAAAGATTGTGAAAATTCTGTACCTAACACAATGGTTCTGTACCTAAAAGCTCTCCTGACTATGATCAGTAAAACATAATTCGTGTTATTTTCATGTGAGTCTTCCTTTAGCTCTTCGCTGGCTGAACGAGGACTAGGGACCATTGAAGCTGTTTGGGAGAATATAGTACACAGAGTGTCAGAACCAAACTATGACACAAAGTAGTGTTTGGGTCATTGAGCAAGAACATAACACAAAGCTCTCATTTTAACTAAAAAGTGGCATTTAGGTAAAAGAAAGAAATAAAGGTACCACACTCTGGAAATGTCATCTGGCAGACAGTCACCTCTTCTGGTGCCTTTCAGGACCTTCTGGTGTGCCACAAAGAAGAAAGATTGCTTTCATTTATTCCATTCCAGATAATTAAAAGTCACGTATATGCACTCCAAAATACAAATATGCAATTTAAAAATTAAATTGCAAATACGCAATTTAAAATGTATTTCATCTTGGATACTGGGCTTACATTTACATTTACATCATCTTTAGATGGTGTAAATCCACGTGGCTACATGCTTCACAAGTGGGCTTTGCTGTTGCTCAAGGTAACAGCCCATTTCTGTCCCTAGCCCACTCTCTACAATAATTTTGTGATTCTCCTTTTGGGAGCCCTCCCATAACTTAAATGTATTGGTCGTATATAGCAGTCATAATTCCTCAGAGCTGTGGTACTCCTTGATCATCCTACTTTTTTTTCCAGGTGGGGACAGAATGAAATGCAACAGCCTCGGCTGCTGAGCAATACTTTCCTACTTCCAGCATTAGGGGTACCCATTCCCAACTTCCAGCCTCTCTTCCCAGCCTGCAGCCCTGTTCCTGCTTGAAAGCCTTACTTCTGCAACTAATTTTTTGCCAGGTGGATGTACTCTTGCAAACTGCCTTGGGGTCAAGACCTCTGGTTTAGAAACAGCTACATTACATGCCATAGGGTTTATACTCCTTCCCAATACATAATTTTCTAGTCCTTCCCATTTCAAGCCTTGCAGTTTACATCAACACCAGAACTGTCAGCTCCTTTTAGTAATTCTCCAGATTTTGTGGTTTGCTTGCATATTGTGTCATGGGGTTTTACAGGATAATTCCACTAAGAATCACAAAACTGTCACTTTTTCTCAGTTTGAGGATGGAACAGCTGATTTTAACTTCCCTGCCTCATTCTCCATCCTCTAATCTCTCTCCCATGTGTTTTTTATTGGTCTCCTCTATATCCTTCTTTTTACCTGTGCAGTTTCCCCTGATAAGCAACGTCAAGCCATTTATAAATATACTTACATATTTTTATATATTCATACATTTCAAAAACGTAAAAGTGACCTAACTTCTCGAGAAAAGCCACACACACAACTTTTTTTGGCTCCATTTTTACTCAACTTTGTCTTGGTTGTAGTTAGTGGTTTGGCAGATCTTTGTGTATTTTTGGATCAAACACTCACGCCAGGGAACACAAAGGGTCCTGGTATGAAATTCAGAGGAAGACCTCAAAGAGGGGTATTTATTTTTGTTAAAAATAGTTCTGCCCATCTCTATCTGTATTGAAATTGGCAAAAGAATGGGTATGATTTTCATTTTTTTGCAATGCTTCATTTTAAACTTTTGATAAAAATAGTCAATAACAAAAAGCCAGTTTATTTTTACTGCAATGCAAATTTTTTCTCTGCTACTCAAGTCCTAGATGACAAATATAGGCCACAGGGATAGCAAGCTAAAAGGAAAAGCAGAAGACTTTTCCTTCTCATTTCCACTAAACTGAGCATATAACCAAAACCCTGCTAACGTCTTCATCTGATATCTTCTGTTTTTCCCCTACCCATACACCATCTTCTACACATACATATCTTATGTATATTTTCATGTTCATGTCTGTGCTGGTAACTTTTGCAATTACTCTATGTGTGTCTCTGGTATGAAAGAGATAAACACCAAGACACCATTTAAGAAAGGCATCTCTCAAATTTTTCATGTACTCCTTGACCTTGTTTTTCTCTACTTAAAGTTCTGCTCCTGAAAACTTAGGCTCATAGTAAGAATTCCATGAAGGGTATGGTGGAGAAAGTGTTTTTTGTGGTGAACAGGAAGTGTATCCCATCTACTCTGCACCAAGGCTTCCTCACCTGTAAGGAAAGTGGAAGGCTAAACATCCTGAGAACAAGCATCAGCTGCCAAAAACCTCTGAGGCCCCACAAAAGAACCATGTGGCCATGCAGATTTATACCTCTTAAGGATGAAAGCTACTACCCAGAATGAGATGGAGTTTTATAAGGCATCTATATCTGACCTCGAATCCATAAGAAGTTATCAGTTCTGTCAGGAACATATAAGGGAACTCGAGCTCCAGTGTCAGATGTGACCAGGACCAGCAGCCCTTCAGAGGACTGTGAAGGTTTGTGCTATATAGGACCATGCAAGATTGTATGTCATGCTGTACAAACACAGCAGAACAAAAGTTAATCCTTGCCCTGAAGGGTTTCGATGAGAGAAGAAAAGATTCTTTGCAAAAAAGCCTCACCCCAGACATTCAAGTGTACAGGAATGAGTCATCTGGTCAAATGTTGTAGTGGTACCTGAGAAAGAGGTGATTTCTCAGAACTATGGCAAAACCCCTGCTGCCACCGATCACTTAGAGTGCTCCGAAACAGGTATTTAAAAAATAACCCTAATGTGTTGGTTTGATTTTTTTCCCCATCAGACTGCTGTATGCAGCATCTCATGCCATGACCGTCACATTAACACAGTACTGGTGGGTGTGGAGGACATCAGGAAATCACTGTGTATATTTTTAGGCCACTTGAGTTCTGGCAGCATGTACCCTGGGATTTCAGCTCAGCAACTTCTAGCTATACAATCTTAAGCCATACTGAAGGAAGAGGATATACTCTTCCATTTAATACTTTCCACAATAAAGCCAGGTAATTTCTCACAAATCACATCCTTGCTAGAGCAAACTAAGAGGCTAGGGAACTTATAATGGCAACAACTTTGATTTCTTTTCCTTTGCCCAGCTTACTTTTCTTCACTGATCTTCACAAAAGGGCTTAGAAACTGCAAAAAACTTTCCATAATATAGTACAGTCATCCAGAAACCAGACAAGTGAAAACCACAAGTTCATCAGAGATACACTGCCTTTCTCCAGTGTGCAGAGGGTTCTTTCTTTTTCCCAGGAAGCATATTCAAGTGTAGACCATGCATACTGCACAAAAGGAATATCACATTTCCTTCCCAAGTTCCTTTTGTTAATAATAATTATAAGCCAACACTTAGCCTTAGAGTCACATGTCTGCTGGTGAGAGATGGGCTCTGACTCTAATCCTGGTCCTCCTCTCCCATTATTGTTTCATTGACTACTATTGACTTTATAGTGCAGCTGGAAGCCAGAAATGAATGGGAGAATTGGATTGGCAAAACTAGTGGGGCAGGTTTCCCTGGCCAATGTTGCAACAGGCAGAAAATAAATAAATAAATAAAATAATGTCATTTATCAACAGCCAGGATCCAGGTCCTTCTAGGGTCACTGTGCACATATGTTGCAGCTTGAAGACAAGGTCTGGAAGACCTATTTGAGTCTTGGAAGTGCTATTACATTTCCATAGTCTCACTCCACATCTGTGGTTACCCTGGTCTTACACGGTCCCTATGTTCACTAGAAAATGCCCATTTAAAACAAACTCAACTTCATATCTGGTTTTTTTCAAATCAGACCTTCAGATCACATCCTGAGATGCCACTAGTTCAGCAGAACAGTGAAAGAAATCTGCAGGAGGGACTTCCTGATGTAAAGGGGTTACTGTCATATTACATTCTGGACAGGAGAACCAGAATGGGGCAAAGAAAATTACCTCATGCTGTGATCTTGCTTACACCATCCAAGGGACCAGATTCTCAAGTAGGAATAGGCTCTTTGTATCACGTCCTTTAAATACGTGAGCTGAGATTCTGTCCCAAGATCTTCCTCAGCTGTTTTGGTGACCCATTCTTAGCATGATTTACTATATTCCCATCACATGGAGGTATTAGATTCTGTAAGGAGAGGATGCAGATATATAATGTACCTGCACAATGAGCAGCACTGGCTTTGTTCCACTGTGATCTGCAAAGCTGCCCTACAGAAGACAAGTATAGGGTCTCTTGTGCTGAGACTTTGAAGTAAGCTCTGAACTATTCCTCTCTACCTCCTCGAGACAGGCAGCAAGGCACCCCAGCCCTCTAATGATTTACTCCAAGGTTAGAGTGGGTGCTGAGGGCAAGGATTTTCCCTCTGCCTCTGCATAGTCCAGGGACATCTGAGTCTGCGTCAGAGAATGAAGGGAGATGGAGACAAGAAATCACTCTGCCTGAGAGCAAAGGAATCCAGCAGGTACTCAGTTCTTTCCCCTATTGATGGAGTCCCATGTCTGGAGCTGGGAAGGTGGAGAGGGGGTGTCACCATCCGGTTAAACTGGGCATGGACACTACAGCTCCCAGGAGAGTCAGTAGCCAAGTGAAGAGTATGATGATTGATACAGCTTTTAACAAATGGTTCAAGAAACAACTCTGATTTTAACCAAACACTCCAGCCAGACCAGACAGAACTGCTTCCAGCACAGTCTGGTTCTACTGCGCTCTGGAAATCACACCTCCTTAAGGGCAATTGGAGCCACTCACCTGAAAATTAAGTTACCTAAAGTTTCATTTGACGTGTATGTTTATGTAAATTAAATTCAAATTCAGTACTGCATGTGCATGGCATGAAGTACTGTGTGTGGATACTTACTGCCTAAGTTCCATGAACCCGAGGCTGGTTAGAACAAAGAATATTGAATTATTTCAAAAATAATAGTCAGAAAGTTGTTCAGGGACATGCTGATGATAACTCTGCAAAATGAACCAAGAGGGATTCTTGAACTCACCAGGGAAATCAAATTACGAAATGGATGAGGACATTGGCATGAAGAAAATGGGGTGGGAAGTCATATCACTGGAGAAAATAACAGGAATAACTGCACAATAGGTACTGGATCGTGCATTCTTCTAGCAAGTCTCATTGTTGACTATAAATGGGGACATTCCTGATTCAACATCACGTGGAGCAATGCAGATAGAAGATTTGAGGGACCCTTGGAAAGGAGCCGAAGAAGAGCAAGGTTCAAATAACCTATTGAAAATCCCTTTAGCCCCGTCAGTGACAGAACACCAGGATGAACTGACTACTGGCTAGCTGAGGGAGGTGACGTTGAAGGTCTGGGTTTTGCAGGGCACTAGGTCACATCCCCTGTATAAACAGGATGACAGACATATTGCTGATGAGGAGGGAGAGCTAATCTTCCTAGCCTGACTCTAGCAGCAGTCAAGTCATTACACAACACAAGAACTGTGGGTTAAGGAACTACAAACAAGCTTGGCATGTTGCAAAATGATTTAATCGTGTGACAAAGAATGTGAAGTGAAGACATTTTCCATTTACTTTTATGTAGCCATTAGGCATCTGGGTAGCAGGCAAGAGGAACTGGAAATTCTCATTAGTGAGAAGAAATGTGATATAATCAGCATTACTCAAATCTGCTGGTTTCAATTTGCATGATCGGAATGTTAAAATAACTGGTTATAACCTGCTTAGGAAAGATAGAGTCGGTGGAAATGGACCCTGTGAATCATGCCATAAAATCATATCATAGAATAGGAATTACTTCACAGCCTCCATGAGAAAGACAGTGTTGCAGGGGACTTCCACAGCCTGGAAGCTCCAGCCAGCCACTGAGAAAGCATCCTGATTTGTGGAAAACTATTCTAACACAAGGAACCATCATGTGGTAACTCTTCTGGACTTCATTCTGACAAAGATGAATTAATTACTGGGCTGAGAGTTGATGGTTGTCAAGGGAACAGTGAGAGTGACCTGATTATATTCAATATGGGCAAATAGAGGGCTGTCCCTAACAGTTATATGTGCACAAGGACTTCGAAAGAGCTAATTTCTCAGACCCAAAGAAAATTAGGTATTAAGACCACTGTGAGGAAAAACCGAGACAAGAAACAAAGTGAATGAAAGTAGGAATGTCCGGGAAAATTATACTAGATGGCAAATACCTGCAAGCCTACAGAAAAAGAACTAGTACAACACTAGACCAAAGCTTTGTGGCAAAGTTGAGAGTAGTAATAAGGAATAATAAAAAAACATTTTCAGTAAACAGATGAGAAAAGGGTAGATTTTCAAAATTTAATGGTAAGAGAATCTAGGGGAAAATACATGGCCAGTAGGACCCTAGGCAACGAGAAGGACATTTTCAAAAGGATATTCAGAACAAAGGAAACTACAATAATCACTCAGGCTCATTACTAGATGAAGACAGTAAAAGCAGGAATGATGACATGAAGAGGCAGAAGTGGTTCAGTAAATATTCCTGCTTTGGTGTTAAACGTCTATTAAAGAGAAAGTATTTCTAAACCAGCAAACCCAAGTAATCTGTATTCAGGCATCATAAAATTGTTAGCTGAGGCCTGATGGGATTAATTTTGAAAGTGTCTTGTGAAATGGGAGATTCTAGAAAACGAAAGGAACATTAGCATAATGCTAGTTCAAACAGGGCAAGCTGGATGAGCAAGGTAACTGTAGATCACTTACCCAAACTCCAGTCCAAGTAAAATGGAAAAACTGACATGAGACTCAACTGATATAGAATAAAAAGAAACACACACACACACAAAAATTCCCATAGCATGGGATTGTGGAAACTATGCCTCATTGAATAAATATCATAGTGCTCTTCTGATGAGTTTACAGGAATGGCCAGTAAGGGCACTAGTCAACTGCTAAGTGATAGTCCTTGATGAAGTGTCTGTCTTAGCACTGCATAACAGCTTGATTATAAATTAGCATAACCAAACATCAGGAAAGTGCAGGTGCAATGGCATGAAGAACAAAGTGACTAACAGATTTAAAGCAGCTGTCAACAGAGAGCTCTTACTGAAGGAGGACGTGTTGCTGGTGAGAGTGGTAGTAGACTGTGCGCTAGTCAACATTTTTACCAATGAGCCAGAAGCTTGAAATTACCACCTATAATAATTTGTTGATGACGCAAAGATTGGCAGATGGGTAAATAGCATCAAAGAATGACAATCACACTGCCTGACTGTATCACCTGATAAATTAGGCCCTTCAAACAACATATGTTTAATGAAGCAAATGTTAATATATGCATCTAAGAACAGGGAACACAAACTGTTCATACAGCTTGGGGATGATGTTCTATAAAGGGATGGTTCTTAAGGAGGAGAAGAGGACAACTGAACTTACCAAGTCTAGGGCTCTCTTAGGGCTAGTACAACCCCTCCAGATATGAAAACACTCATAGAAGAAGGCAACTTTTCAGTGGCACTGCTGAAGAAATGCCAAAATACTGCAGTCAATTCTTCTTGCAGTTTTTAGAAAGTGCTAGAACTTTGAGGGAAGGTGCTTATAAAAGAGCCACATAAAAATCTTTATGGATCTAGAAAATTTTCTTAGAGTTTGACTTAGAAAAGAAAAAAATCTAGACTGTAACAGACTTCTTCAGGCCACTCAAAGCAGGACCAACTTGAGAGCTAACAGGTTGCTCAAGGCCTTGTCTTTACAAGTTCTGAAAACCTCTGGCAATCTCCAGTGCTTTACCACTCTCCACAGTGAAGACTTTATGTGCAGTCAGAAAATGCCCTTGCTTCAACTTGTGGCCATTGCTTTTCACTCATCTGTAGTGACCCTCCATGAGAAGTCTGTCTCTATTGCCTATTAGGCAGTGGAAAACAGCAAGCAGCTCCCCCTTAGCCTTTGCTTCTCCAGGCTGAGCAATCCCAGTTCCCTCAACCTCTCTTCACACACCATATATGTCCCAGCTGCCAGCTATTTTAATGGTCCTCTGCTGGACTCTGGCCAGTTTACCAATATCTTTCTTATAGAGCTCTATTTGCTTTGCCTATCTAAAGCCAGAGTGAGAGAGGATTTAAAGACACGAGGCCTCTGTAAACCAGAAGGAAAGCAAGATCAAGGATCTGCAGCTGAAAGTTGAAGCTGGATATAAATCGGATTGCAGTGCGGGTAGTTAGCTATTTAACAGCTAGTGTAGGTGCTGGTTTTTCTGTTTCTTGATTTCTCCAAATCAAGGCCAGATGCTTTTCTGGGCATTATTCTCCAACCTAGCAGCACAACCTTGCCTGGGCCTAAGGCAAGGCTAACAAGATGTGAAATTGTGGGTTGGTGATATGTGGACCACAGGACTCAATTGCTTCCAAACTGTGAATTGTTTTCAGAATAGTGCATTCCAGGTCCAAACCACTGTAAATTCACAAAAAAAAGCCCAGAGCAACTCATGGGAGAAATAAGATATGCAAAGAATAACCCAAATATACCGTACATTGGGTATGAGAAAGAATATTGTAATTGTGAATGTTCCTGATTGAGTTTTCCCTAGTTGGACACTCACTGGACTTCTGGAACCTGTGAATCAGGAGGCTTTCTTGGTCTCTCAGAAGAAGATTCTGAAGCTGAACAATCTTTGGCCCTAAGGACCAGATGCTCAAGAAACTCAAGTTCCGTAAAAAGATTGTCTTCTGTAATCAGAAGTGTGTGATTGACTTGAGGCCACAGTTTGTCTTTTCTGGGATATATAATAGATTCAGTACACAGAGGTATACTTTGCACAGAGATTTTGAACACCATTAGTCTTTATTCAGAAGGTAGAAGGGACATATTCAGGCCTCAAGTCAACTTTCTGCAAGGAGTGCCTTCCCTTGTGGCTCACCCACAGAGCCATGAAGGGAATCTGTGTCAGGTTAGACTGTAATCTCAGATTTAGGAGAATTACAGACTCAGTCAGTGGAAAGAAGAGTTGATATGATTCACATAAGCTTCTGTGATGCATTTGGCTTGGTATCACACAATATTTTTATTAAAGAAATATATAGTATGAAGCACCCTTGAAACAATTAATAGTCCACTAATAGGTAGGGTTTCAAACGTCATTCAAAATGTGGAGCTGTTTCTCACCTATTTCCTGCAGAATTCCCCCAGACATCAGCGCTAAACCCTCTGCTATTTAGCATTTTTATTGATGGCCTGGAAGAAGATTTAACTCTAGTAATAATAATGCCTCATCCATCCTTAGAGAGGTGTGACATGTGTTAGGCATGACAAATTGCCCTCTAAAAAAGCACATACTTCTCCAAAGCTTGGAGGGAGGCCAGAAAACGAACTCAGACCAGAGGTCTAAGTTTAGGTAGCTAGTTAGGCTAGATGGATCCCACACTTAAACAGTGACTTTACACTTAGAGTGAGCTCCACAAAAAAGAAAGGGATGTTTTGATCAACATCTTCAGGGTAAAAGAAATTTGGCAGCTTGTTATGCTGGTTCAGCCATCATCATTTTATGCTGCCATCAGTTGCCTGATCACACAGGCCAACACTGAACTCAGCAACAGCCCCTCAGAGTCTTCTTTCAAACAATCCTGCCATAGGTTCCTGTGGGCCCAGCTCCTCCGCTGCTCACTGTGGTGCTGGACACAACAGACAGAGACAGCTCCCTCAGGGACCCTTCACATTGAAGGGCACCACCAAGAGAGCTCAGCAAGATACAAGCAACCCCAACAGAAACCACACCCAACAGGAAGCTCCTCTAACTACTCGGCTCCTGGTTGATATAGCCCTGGCCTTGCCCACCACCCCAACCACAACCACCTGGGAGAAGGCAGAGCCACAGGTGGGCCAGGTTCTGCCTCTGGAACATGAAGCCAATAGGAAAATCAAAACATTCTGCTGGGTTGTGACTCATCCACAGGTCAACTCCAGCTTGGGGCCTACAGCTCAGGCCCCAGGACTTCAGCAAGTCTAAGTCTGACAATTACAGAATTATTTCTAGCTCTTCAGAAAAATTATAGCACTGATAATTTAGATAATGGAAGCAATTATTTATTAGACTGTATTTCTTAATGTATTCCATAGAGAAATATGTTTCTGATTGAAACGTATACTTACTTTATTTCCATTTGTTTCCTGAGAAACAGTTTTATTCCTCTTTATACTTGTTAAAGTAAATGCATATTTTGTATTTGATTACTATTTTTATGTACACGCCAATTATATATCTAGAATACATCATGTATTGTACCTGTAGGATTATGCCAATTTACTTATTATTAGTCATGTAGAGTCAGTTGTGCTCATAAATTGCAAAGCTTCATGTTTCTGTTTTTCAAGCTGACAGCAATTTTACTAATTACTGCCCAAAACATTGTAGATAATTGATTTTCATTCTCCAGTCAACATACAGCAGTCAAATTAACTTAGTCCTCAGAAAGATATACCAAAAGATGGAGTCATTCTACATTGCTAAATAAAATGTATTCCTTCTACTTCTAAAAACTCAGTATACCTTTTACAGAAGAAAGTAATATACATTTCTTCATAATTTACTTGGATGGAAAAGCAGAACGGCTGGTGCACCACTTTCTTCACCGAAATCAGCATAGAGATATTTCTTTTACAAGGTTAAGTATTGCCATACAAAAAAGGCTGGGAGTTAAGACACACAAAAAAAGTAAGTCTGAGGCAGTATTGGAAAGTGTCAGTTAGATAAGAATAAACTCTGTGATGAAACTACGTCCTTGTCATTCATAGACTTGTCTTTTGAAAATTTGAACTTACTCCGAGAAGAGAGTGTCTTCTGGTTCATCATTCAGCTTCCTGCCCAACAGTCTTACTATAGGCAAGGTCCAAAAGTTAATTAGCGCTGAAGTTGGCTGGAAATGCATCAAAGGTTTTTGAGGCCTTGGTCCCAGTCAAATCAGCATCTGAAATCAGATGTCATTAACTTCTTAATATAAAAAATTGCATTTTCTGTTATGCATCTTCAATTTCTGCTTGTAAAAAAACGGGACACAAGAAAGTTTAGTCCAAATATTAAAACCATCCATCAATTTTAGATCAATGGGGAGAATGATATATTTTGAAGCAAGCTTTTTTGTTTGTTTGTTTTTCAGTGCTTCAACTGCTGGTTCAGTTCTGTACAAGAGTGAAGATGTCTTCTCATTAGGAGATGTCATATTCAGTAGATTTCCAGCACAAATGTCAATCTTTATCAGCCTGGAAGATTGTTTGCCTCTTCTTAAAAAAACAAAACAAAACAAAACAAAAAACAAAACCCCAAACTTCATTAGCAGACGGTACATAATTGTTTTTTTCCCTCCAGGAAAAACATCTGAATGCATTTCAGAGGGGGAAGGGAGAGGAAGAGAGTCAGTAGCATTTTAAAATGTATAGAATCATCTGGAACCAGATTACCTTTCATGGTCTAATGACAGGAAAATCAGATTAATTCTACATTACATACTATATTTAAAGTAAAATATGGCTTTTAAACAAACTTTTCTACTTTTAGCAAATTTTTGAGCTTCTTGCATTTTCTTGATGTTGAATTTCTTTTGATTAATCAGGACCTGCCTCTATTCACACTGTCAATCTTGTTCTCATTTATCCTCTGTGTTAGAAGAGGATTATCTAACTGGGAATTCCTATTCCGACAGTGCTCATGGGGTCACTCTTTTATTTACTCTATTTCCGCAGCCTTCCACTTTGATGTGTTTCAGTTCTTGAAATCATTTTATCCTTGCCACCTCCATTTAAATTACATTAAGTGCAAACCTTCTATTCCTATTCACTGGTCTTAACATCATTCTCTCTTCTCCAGAGGTATTCTCACTGCACGCTTTACTTATACATAAAAGCATTTCTTATATTCTGAGCTGTGAGACACATGATTTATGTTTAAGAAGCAGTATCTGACCATGCCAGATGCCTACTGTTTTAGGTATAGCTGCAGCTATCAGAAAGGAGGAAAGAATTGAAGTTACAAAGGCAGCACCGCATCCTCTGACTAGCATTTTTATAGATCGAAGACTCATGGAATACCAGGTGGGAAGGGGCTTCACAGATCAGCTGGTCCATCCTTTCTTGCGAAAGGCATGGGTTAGGTATGACAGCCCAGCAGCCTGGCCAGCTCAGTCTTAAAGTGTCTAATATTGGGCAGTCCACCACTGCCCTGGGGAGGTTATTCCAATGGCTGACTGTCTTGTTGTGAAAGGTTTTCCTTGTGTCTGACCAGAATCTCTCCAGGACTAACTTGTAGCCAGGATGGCAGTGGCTGACAGTTGGATCTTCTCAAATACTGCCTTCACCTCCTGAGATCCTTACACCTCCCTTGAACCACAACGCCAGGCCCACCAAATCACCACTTTTGTTAAAAAGAAGGCCAGTGGAGGGAGCCTGAGGGCAAGACCCCCCTCGCCGGCGGGGCCCGGGGCAGCCCGGCCACCACCAAGCCCTGAGGGAGCGTGAGGGAACGCCAGGCCGAGGGGCGCTGCAGGCTCCCTCCGCGGCCTGGCCACCGCTCACTCGCCACTACCCGACTCACGTCTCCGCTGTCTTCGTTCCCGATGACGGGGAGCGGCGACCGGGGCGGGGCGGCCCGGGAGGGAGGGAAGGACGGAGCGGGGCCGGGTCGGGGCCGGTTCCCGCCCCGCCGGCGCGGCCTTATTTGCGCGTGCGCGTCCCCGCCTTAGCGCCGCGCGTGCGCGGTGAGGGCGGCGGCGGCGGGAAGCGGTGAGGGGAAGCGGGAATGGCGGCGGGAGCGGTGCGGGTGGCGGGGTGTAGGGGGTTCCTGCCCTCGGTGAGGCACGGCCGGCGGAGAGTGTGGGGCTCTCCCCGCTGGCAGCCGCGTCCTCTGAGGGCTCGCCCCTCCTCAAGGGCCTCGGTTCGCGGGTCTGCTGGTGGGAGCCCGGCTCGTCCCGTCCCCTCACCGCGGTCTCAGCGGCTTCTCCGCTCGTCCCGGGTGGCCGGGGGCAGGGCCGGTGGGCTTCTTTCTGTGTGCCCCGGGGAGCGGCTTCAAAATTGGCCTTTGACTCAGTTTAACGAGCATTGAAGGGTCATTATGTCCTGCTTTGAGCGAAGGCAGAGCAAAGCGTGTGTCCCTTTCCCTGCCAGCACCTTGCTGCAGCAGAAACTTTTTACTTCTACTCTCTGTTTTGTTTTGTTTTTTTTTTAACCCGAGTCCATAGCGGTCCTTTTACAGGATAGCCTGGGAAGCTTAATAATTTTAGTATATGTGATTGTAGGTTATGGCAAGTGCTGCTGGGGCTTGAATACTGTGTTGTTGTGGGGTGAGCGTCGCGGTGCCTGGGCTGTGGGCTGGGAAATACCTGGGCTTTGTGTGTGGGTTAGTTTGGGGTCATTAATTTGTGTCAGGGCTGCCCAAAGTGCGCTGAGAAGCTCAGAACGGCTGGGCCTGGCTTTGGGGCTGCTCGGAAATGTTATGAGCCTCTGATTTGGGAAGACAAAAACTGCAGGCTGGCACATCATGCTTGAAAGGTCTGAATGAGCCGGTGGGGTTTTGTTACCTCTTATCACATGTTTTTAGGATGGGGTGTTTAAATAGAGATGAAGAAAGGTTCCAGAAATGTTCCTCGGCTTGCAGGTGTTCTTCAAGCCCGGTATTTCCTGTCTAGTTACAACCCAAGCAGCAGCTTCTCAGCCTGGAAAGGGTGGGGATGTTGCCCTAGAGTCAAGTGAGACAGTGAAATGGGGACTTTTACTTCTTTTATACCTGGTAATTGAAGGAGATTACCCGTATGAATTGCCTGTATGAAAAAAATGCCTAATCTTTTAACTTGGTCCTATTAAAAGTGAATGCTCCGTGTTTGCTCATGAAGTTATAAGAACGGGGATATGTTTAATAAAGATAACTCTGAAAGTCGGTGAAAGGCAGCTCTTTTTGCATTTTTTGGTAAAAATATTTTTGTCTTTAAAAGAACTGATTTTCAGAAGTGTGTAATCCTTTGTACCCCTCCTTTAAAACTGGATTCTGAATTAAACCTGAGGAGTTATCTTGCATTTAAAAGCCCTTGAAGGGTCAGAGGAGGTGTATATCAGATGTGTATATGTAAATTCCTCCTTGCATGGTAAATATAGACACATGCTCATGTACATACATCCCTATGGTTCTGATGGATGTTCCTCTAAACTGTCCCTAAAAACGCTTGTTGAAGGAGATCCCACATATCCTCTAATTTAATTCAGTTACAACTACTGTATTATGTATGTTTTCTTTGATTATTTGGAAGGAAGTTGAGGTTTTTAGGATGCTTCTTCAAGATTTGTGAATACCCTGCAAACTCATATTCCACTAAGGTGCAAAGAGATGATGCCTTCAAATTCTGGATGACGCTTGGTTTTGTTGCTGTTGTCACGAGTGATTTCTTCTTGAGCAGAGTGGAAAGTAATTTTGTGAGAATCTTAAATGTTTGTCCTACAGAATTTTGAAGAGGCTTCTTAGTCTCGTAAACTAGAAACTACAAAGTCTTGTGTGTTTTTTTTTTTTCCAGGGCCACACAGCTAGCGGTTGCTTTTCCAGCTGGATTCATCATGATAACTCCAGCTTTTGAACTGACGCAGGATCCAGATTTTCTTACAATAATAATCAAAGTACCTTATGCCAGAGCTTCAGAGTTTGATGTGTATTTTGAAGGGGAAGATTTTAAATTTTATGCTAAGCCATACTTTCTCAGGCAAGTAGTGGAAGAATTTAAAAAACAATTGGTCTTCATAGAAGTCAGTAATGAACTTCAATTTGGTCCCTTCAGAAGACTCCTCATCTGCAGCTTTTATGCTGTGAACTGCAGACAGTCTGTTTCATGCAAAGAGTTGTTTTTCTGAATCTAGCCTTTTTTTTCCTAGGCCTTAAATCATGTTAAGGGGAGTTGAAATAAGTAAATACTTTCCTAAATTGACTTTACAATAGATTTTTAGTGGTAAAAAGGCAAGACTATTTTCAGAACGGATATAAGTTGTGTAGAACAAGTGTGTCTGTTCCCTGTTGAGAGCCAGGTATGGTATATTTGGTAAAGAATGGATTTTGATGCTCCCATAATAATGTAAGGGGACAACATTTGTGTCAGTGGAGGCACTAGGAAGTGGGGTTTCAGGCTGTATATTTTCTCTAGATAGCAAGTTCCCCACTACGCTATAGAAAAGGAACTCTTTGTGAAAGTGTTAGGAGAATCTTTGACATGTAAGAGCTGATCAGCTTTTAACCTTTCTTATTTTCCATTTCCTATATTCTTGGACATACTTCCCCTGTATACATTAATGGACCACAAGGGATTTTGCTGGACTGGTAGAAAGCAGTGGCTTAGTTATTTGGAGTAAGCAATACAAGAACTCTGGATGAGTTCTCATATCCTATCACAGCGGGTTAGCTTAAAGTTTTTAAGTGGCAGAATCTTCCAAGTGTTGCACGTGGTGCCAAGGGCGTCATCTCTCTGGTGGCTGTGACCTCATCCAAGCCAGAGGTCATAAATTTTCTCTGAGATGCTGATCTCTTGTGCCAGTAGTTGGGGAAAAAGATATTCAAGTACATGGGGATTTAACTGCATGACTTCCATTACTATGGAAAGGAGTCATGTAGTTACATCCTTTGTGCTGCCTTTGGAATGTGTCTTTACATTCTCATAGCCTGAGTTGTTAAATTGCAGAATTAGTCAGGCATTCAATGAGGTATGTCATTTTTTGCCCACAGATTGACACTTCCTGGAAGAGTTGTAGAAGATGGCAGAGAAAAAGCATCTTACAATACAGACAAAGGTATTAGTTAATCTTATTAGTATATATGTCATTAAAAATGCTACTAACTCCCCAATAATTTATACTTTGCTGTGATGGAGCTGTGTAGAACTTTAGCGAAGTATGATACTGTACATAAATGTAAAGTTTGTCCTGTCTTCTGTAGTGTAAAATATCATGCTCAGTTATTTTACGTTCTTAGGCCATCCTTAAACACAAAGAGTGTTTTCAGACCTGCCCTAATAATGGAAAAATTCTGTCCAGGTCCTCTTCAAGCCTTGTGGGGTCCAGACATGTTACTGTACCAAGGTCGTTAGTCTAGTCAATCTGCAAAGAGTTCAGGTGGTGCTCAGTAGAAATGGGATAATCCTGAAGCAGTCTCTTGGCTACGTCTGAGGAGAGAAGACGGTAGCCTTTCTCAGCACCTTAAGGTGAAAGGTATTTCTGGAATAAAATGTGTACTTTCTGGAATTAATGTATTAATTAAAAAGGCAATAAAGCCTATAATTTGCCGCTTGTAAAGCTTTTATTATGTGCTTGACTTAAGAAAATAATCAGATTGCTGAATGTAGTTCATGTTGATTACTTGATTGGTGGAAGGATTAAAAGTAAAATAAAGGTTGTATTCTGCTGGTTTGTGTTTATACAATGTGAGTTGAGAGACCATGACTGGTTAAATATTCTCTTTCATTCTTTATCATGAAAAACTTTGATTTTTGTGAGACTTTTGAAGTAAAGTTAAAAACATGCACAGAGCTTGATGCATAATAAAATACTACCTGCATGTGTCCCAGTTTGTGAGCCTTTCTTGTTAGAGGAAAAATGCACGTTTTTGTTTATCTTGGATATTCTAATGCAGTAACTATATTCTGACTTTTACTTTAAGGAACTTTCACAATTCGTTTACCTAAGGAGATTCCTGGCCAATATTTTGAGGGACTGGACATGCTGACATCTCTTCTAGCACCAAAGAAATCAAGATCAGCAAAACCTTTGGTAGAAGAGATAGGTATGACAACCAAATATTGTTTATTGTAGTGATACATGCACATAATGCAATAGTTACAGGTCGGCATAGCGATGTGTGTAGAAAAACAGTTTTTCAATTGTCTAGACCAGCCTACAAGAAGAGTGAATGAATCTGGAAGTGTGGCTAAATATAGAAGTAAATGTGTAGTAGGTGATACACATCATCTTTACAGGCTTAGTTATGTTAACGTTTTTCCAAAATGTGCTTAACATTTGCTAATCCTCTGTAGATCTTTGTACCCCTCTAGTGGCTGTATCACACACACGTTTGGGGCTTCTGCTTTCTCCACGCTACCACAACTGGACTTCTACCTCAAATGGTAGCAGCTAGTTAAAACCATAGGTTCTAATGGGTTACAGTCTTGATATCAGTGCTTAACAGGCAAGAATGTTTGACTATCTGTGTTTAATTTTTTAATACCTATCTTAAATTATTGATAACATCACTTTGCTCCTGTCGGGATTCTCATAGCATCAAATTCTGATCCAGTTGAGATCAGTGGAGCAACTATTTCAGCATTTGAGGGGTTATGCTTAAACTTTAGTGCTCCTCATCTTCGTTTTGGATAGTAGGAGAATTTGGAGCAGGACCCACGGATTATTGATGTCTGCATCTGTGTGACTGTGTTGCATGAGGTTTCTGAAAAGATGTAGTAAAATGAGAAAGGCTTATTCTCTTATTAGTGTTTGCCTTTTTGTTAAGCCATATATATTTTCTATGTAATAATTTTCTTTTTCTGACCATGCCATATATATAGCTGCCTCTGCTGAGTTGTCTGAGGAGGAGGATGAAGAATTTGACTGGGAAATAGAGCAGATCCCTTACAAAGAAAGCGCAGAAGGCACTTTAGCACCACAGTACCGTTACGGATTTGGGAATTTGAAGTCAGGGGTGTTCCAGCGGCTGCAGGTAGAGGCATTTTTGTCTTTTCCAATTATAAAAGTTCTGGGTAACTTTCTTGTTGGGTAGGCTTCCTGCCAAGTTCCATAGGAACTGGTCTCCATTATTCCATTCTGTGGCTGAGAATATTCTGCTTTTGCATGTGGTAGTACAGACAAACCCTTGTTCCTGCAGAAGCAGGGGATGGTTGAGACTGAGTTAATTGTGTAGCAGAGTCAACAGGCTGATCTGTTTCTGCAGTAATCTTGGTGTTAGAGGAAAGGGCTGAATGGGGTCTGTGCTAAAATGGCCCCTGGAAGTGGGCCTGGGAAGCTGCCTGTGAAGGCACCAAGGAAAAGGCCTGTGTGGAGCAGGCCACGGGCCAGGGGAATAGTTCTGGCAAGCTGCAGACAGCCTGCAGCCTGTTAACAGGCTTTATATTTGGTGGTGTCCTCTATTCTGACTTCAGTCCTATTTAGCATTGATGTATAGTATATTTAAAAAGCCATGACTTCTAATTTATTTTTAAATTAAAAAGAAATTACTCGGTTAAAATGTGAAATAAAGCTGCCTAATCTATAGGTCCTCTTATGGTTGTTATATTAAACTTCTTTCATTGTGAAATTAATGTTGATTTTCTTTGTACTTTTTATTTTAGACTTGAGTTTCTCACAAGACAGTAACTTTTGAAGTGCGCAGTCATCAAGGTGTCTGCCCACCCGGTATCTGTGGGATTTACTAGGGTTATGCTGATGCACTGAAATTTGCTTTTGTAGGTCAGTTGGTAGGATGGGAGCTTTAACATGTAGTAACTTCACTCCTGTGCAGTTTAATTCATAAATAAATTGAAGCTTATCTACAACTTGTAGCATGCTAGGTAGTATAATAATATTCACAGTACACAGAGCTTTTATTAAAATAGTAGATAACTGAATTTCTTGTAGTGCTCTTACTCTAAGCAGTTTAAGTTGTGGTTGTTTAAAGCAACTTAACTAATTCATTTTTGCATGATTTGTAGTATTTTCAGGGTTTGGAGCAGAAGGATTGCTGTTTATGGAGAAAGCATTTACATTCTGTTGGGATATATACATTGGTTTATTACCATGAAATTCCTGGGGCAGTACGTTTCCCATCAGTGTTAACATACTTGTTATGCTTGATGTTTAGAAGGGTGCTGCTGTTAATTAGTGCATGGCCACTTCAGAGTGTGAGAGTAACCTCAGAAGTCACAAGAACAGTATCTATGGTTTTTATCTGGTCTGTGGTGGCTGTGTGCTTCTGATAATCATTGCAAATTTTATTGCAATGCAAAGTAACCTGCCTGCCATATGATAAAATGGCCTGAATAGACTTAAAAGTATCATGAATTCTAAGAAGCTTCAAATAATTAACTTTCCTTGGAATTTTGATGTTTGATTTGCACAATGGAGCCTGAACTTGGAAGATTTGAAAGGAAGGTTGAAGACCAACTAGGAATTCCAGTGGAATGCTGACAAGCAGCCTTCCTAAACTCTTAACAAATATCTTGTGTAGCATACCTGTGCCTTGGTCATACAATTTTTCTTTCCATTTACAGGATGAACTCAGTGATGTTATTGACATTAGAGATCCAGACCAAACTCCTGTAGATGAACGTAGGAGGAAGCGCCTGACAGCTGAGGCTGCCAAGTTTGACCCTGACCATTACCTGTGAGTATCACTTTACTTCACCTGCTCCAGTCAAACCAGCATTTGGGTTGTAGATGTCAGAACTTTTTCAACCCTTGTGAAACAAGGAACCATCCTGGTCTATGAGGAAGCAAATTTGAGTTTGGAAGTCAGGAAGATTTTGTCTAGGCCACTTTGTTTTTTGCCTCATTACATAAAACCTTTTTTACAGCAGAATGAGGAAAAGTTCCAAACCAAGGCTTTGTGTTTCTTTATGCTTAATTCCTAATGAAGGTGGAAATGACTTTTCATGCCTTTCAAGTTGAAGTACTTCAAGTTGAGTTAGGTCCAGAAACTTCCAGACAAGTAAACTAAAGCCATGAGATCTGGTAACACAGTGATTCCTGCAAGAATTATTTAGAGGGAGAAGACCATAGGTCCCCAGGAGGGAGGCTTGACCCATTTTGAGTTGTTTCAGAAGATATCTTTGCAGACTGGAAATCTTCCCCCGGTCAGGTGTTTCAGATGCAGCTCCATGTCTTTTGATAGCGCATAGAAAAGCTCTCTTGAAACATCACTTGAAAGTGTGTTTCGCTAGAACTGAAGTAGTTCCTAAACCATAATGTGGTGCAAATGACAGTAACTCTGTAAGCTTCCATCTTAGACCTTGTGTTCTAGTCTCCTAGATGAACTGCAACTGTTTAGTGTAAAGGCTGTGTTTTGGATGATTTAGAACAAGTGATACCAACTTTTCTTCAACAAAAATGATTTTCCTGTGTACCTTGATGAGAAAGGACAGCTCTGAGAGACTGTGGCAAACAGAAGTGTTCTGTTGCCTTTGAGGAGAATGTGCACTGGCTGATATCTTTGAGTTACTGTATAAAGACACTGAAGGAAGGCATCAAAAAATCTGTTGGTAAAGCAACTTTATTCTGTGTTCAGTAGACTGGGCAGGTCTCTACATATGATGATTAAGAATTTTTTTCCGTTCTCAATACTTACACTATTGTTTGGCTTGAAGAAAAAGCTAAAATGATAAGAGGAGGCTTAGAACTTGAATCCTTTTGTACAAATCTCTCAGAATGACTATACTGAGATTTTTACCACAGTGATTTTGTGCTGGGCTGGAGGTAATTGCTCTTCCAGAATTCATGTACAACTATTCCTTGTCTACCTCCCTACAGTGTGCCTTTGTTTACCTAAAAGTCAGTCCCTATCCCTACTTTATTTTTGCCCTTCAGCTGCACACCCTTCCTCCCCAAAGTATACACAGTTTTAAATGGAGAGTTTCCCGGTAATATCCAATTTGTTGCTGGTGACATCAGCTTTCTCAGAGAAGTCTTCTCTTTGGGCTGTAAACTGAAATAAATAGCATACGGGTTTTTTTTTTCTAGAGCTGATTTTTTTGAAGATGAAGCTATTCAGCATGTCTTAAAGTACAAACCATGGTGGGTTGACGCTCATAAAAAGATGATAGCCTTGCAGGGAGAACGTCTTCAGGACCATGACACTCCTGCGTTTGGTGAGGACACGTATATACACATACCTCTTGCTTGAATGGTAATTGCTGTGATGCTGTGTTACCTTCTAGGTTATTGAAGGAAAATGTAGGGTTTTAACCTACAGTTGTCAGTCTTAACAGTTCTTAGAGGAGTACTCTGTTATTTCTATCTTCAAAGAAATTATTTTTTTCCCTGATGGGCAATTTTATACTGAAATCTTTGAGGCAGTTCTGTGTGGAGCAGTTGATAGTATATTATAAAGTGGTCATTTGATCTTAAGTGTTTACCTGTTATTCATACTATACTGTGGAAGTACTTTTTCATCTGCATAACGGATTTTTGAGTTAACTGTTGATAAAGGCCATTCTAGAATTTCAGGCATCTATGAAGAAACAGTTCCCTTTTAGGGGTGTGCTGTGATCTTTAAGATTTCAAAGGAGCTGCCGGTGTCAGTAAGTCATGGTATCCAAAATCAAATCAAACCTATCATTGTGTAATGGTGGTAAGAGCTAGAAAATGGGTCCTTTCCTGGGGCTTCTCTCCTCTTTTTTCCAGTTTTCAAGTAACTAAGCTCCCTTTCCCAGTTGTATTTAAAAATAGTCAAAACTGGGCTCCAATTCCAAAACTGCACCAATTCCAAATACGGTGCAGACACTTCACAGCAAGTTTTCCATGAGTGAGCTGTGAAAGATCGTACTAATATCAGCCCTGATCTCTGATGAGCACATTTTCTGTAGGATGCTTCATTTTATTTATACCATACGATAGAAGTTTGTGACATTTATTAATCTACTGCAGTTTTTATGGATCTCAGAGACTTTTTTCAAAGGAAAACCTTAATGTCATTTTAGAAGCTAAACAAGATGGCTTCAGGGTTTACTAGATGACCTTGTAACAGCATTAACAGATCACTGAGGTGACCTTTCTGTACACAGTGATTGCAGAGAGCATTGCAAGCTACTATTGTCCGTATTCTTTTATTGTCCTTTATTCATTTCCTATGTAGTATGAAAATCTGATATTACTTAAGTAGATAATGGTAATCCCTTCACCAGAGGCTCTTGACAAACTCGTGCACTAATAATACCTGCACATTTTCTACAGGAGAACAATGTAATTTGGGTAAATGTTGTGTATTTGACTGTGAATGTAATCTGATCTTCGTTACTGGTCTCTTTTCAGCCTCTGAAGCCAGAAATTGTTAATTATATTCATCATAAGCTTTTGATTTAAAGCATTGGATGAAGGTACAAGAGGCTTGAAAATAGAATGATGAGGGATTCTTTTGTTTGTTTTTATCCGTTCACTCTTTAGTAAATGAAACACTGCTAGTGTTTGCCTGTGTTAAGGAATATAATGGAAAAGAGCTGCTGCATGATTTTATTGCTAAAGAATGTTTTTACTCGAAATTGACATTCCGAAGAAAAACACATGCTGGGTTTTGGGGGTAACAACAACAGACAAACTGCTCCAAAGCCTGGTAAGCCTGCTAATGAGAGTTACACAGAAAATGGGGATACATGAAGGATCATTGGATCTCTGAACCATTTGTTATAATAAATATGTAATAAGAAGGATCAGAATTTTTTTTCTGATCTTTGTATGGCTGAGCGAAGAGGCTCGTGCAGTTTTGTGGATCTTGAGGAAATGTAAGTGACAAAAGAGGCCAGGTGGTGTTTGGGTTATGTTAATGACAACAACCTGCCCTTTCCCTTAGAAAGGGCTCAGGTTCGGTAAGCAGGATGTGGTGTTACTGCTGTTTGAAAAGCGGCTGGGGATGGTGAGCAGTGAAATGAGGATCTGGAACCAGGAGGTTCCTAAACCTGAGTGAGCGGTGGTGAAAGAAACCACCATGAGAGGGAGTACAGGTTCCACCTGAAGGTCTCTTCTGAATGGAAGGGCAAGAGGTGGGTCCAGGCTGTTGTACTTGGAATCTGATCATCAATGGGATGAGTTCCCTGTAGTTCTGTATTGCTTTTGTGCTTTATCCAAGCAAAGGTATGGTCCAGCTAACCTTGGGTTATGGAATGAAGAATTCCTACAAGCTGAATGCAGTTTGACTGCGTTATCTGCATTAATGTGTATTCGGCGGCGCATGCTGAATAAGTGGAAGTGACACAGCAAAGGCACCTAAAAGAACAAGAGCAGTGTGAAGTGAAGGTCTTTCTTTACTACTTGAGAAAAAAGTGCATGTTATTTCCACCAGAACTGGGGAGAAGTCTGGCTGCAGGAAGCCAGGGTGTGCTTTCCAGCCAGAAGGACAAGGAGGCTGTCACTGGTATTGGAGTGTGCTTGTAGTGAGAAGCCTTTCATCACTAGTGCTCAGCTAGAAAAAGCTGAAGGGTGCTTGAGCACAGAAGCTCTAGGGACACAAACATTTGACATATTGCAGTGTGTTTCAGTGTGTTTTATGAAGTGATGTGGTGATTCTTGGAGGCTGTGTGTGCATGTATAGGTGTGAGCTCAAACCTTTGTTAATAAAAAACATACAAATGTCACCTGTTCACTTTTGAACCTGTTTAAGGGCAGAAAGGAGGAAGAATTGAAACCTTCATGCAATTTTTTTATTGCTTGTGGAAAAGAGGCATAAAATGAAGAGTTCTTACCCTTCCTGAGTTCCAAATTCATGTCTTGCGTTAAGGAAAGCATCTAAAATATGACAATTTACCTCATCCTCCATAATGAGGACTTTCAAGCAGACAGCTTGTGAAGTGACTTCAAATATTGGGGTGTTTAAAACGCTTACTTGTTATAGGTGTGCTGTCATGGGCACCTTGCAGAAGCGCTTGTCTGTCCGGTGTGGAGGAGGATTGGGTTCCTGATTAAACATGTGCTGTCCAAATCCATGACCCAGGACCATGGAAACAGGGAGATCTTATGGCAATCATGTGTTGTCAGATGAACAGCATCTATGCTGGGGAAGCCTGCTACCCTTAAACAGGAAATGGTGTATCTTTTAGAGGTCTGTTTATTGAAGGTAAATTAGTCTTCAATTAAGACAAGAAGGTAGGAATGGAAGCGTTAAAACTGATGCTGAATTACAGCACAGGATGCCGCAGTATCGGGGTATCGGCACTAGAGTTTGACACCTGGTACCTGCAGAGTCGCAGCATTTTGTGCTCTGTTCCTGCTAACTTCAGGACAGTTCCCACCTAAACAGTGTTTGTGGAATCAGGAAAGTCACTGGGAACTAGTTAACTACGTGGAAAAGTGAGTTTAGTGTGGGAATGTAACAAAAATTAGCAGTTTTTTTAAAGTATGTTTTCTTATTCAGAAGCACTGAACCAGGAGAATTATGTTTTTTGTTTCTTCCTTTTTGCTGATTTATATGAATGTCCTTTTGTGTATTATCTTTGTTGGTTTCTTGGAACCAAAAACTTGATTACTTTTGTCTTTATATAATGTCTTTGGCTACAAGGAGTAATTAGAAATACAGATAGGTGGTTTTTTTGTTTGCATGGCATTACAATTAACTGAAGATTTTATTTGGTTGATTACTGCTCTTATTTCATCCCTGGTTACTCTCTTTTGTTTTTACATCATCAAGTTTTTTCAATATCTCATTACCAGACTTTCTTTTTTGATGAGCTCTTGTAATTAACACTTAAAGTCTTTGGTTCCTTTCTGCCCTTACCCTGAATGTATTTTTAATTGAACCTGTTTACTTTTCCTCCATCTTGTATGCATGGAGTATTTTGTAGGATTATTTAAATTATTGTATTTTCTTTTCTAAACGTCTCTTCTTCTGTCCTCTTTTTACATTATACTGTGTATTGCCTCTTCTTGCCCAGATTTTGTTTGCACTTATGATGTCTAGTGCAAGTCCAGGAATACTCCATAAAGCCTGACTAATTATCCAGTCTTTCCCATGAGGGAATAAAACTTTTGGAAAGCTTGCTTGCTGCTGCTGCTGAAGTTTACATTAAATTCTTTCATCTGGAATCTGTAACAGCAAAGTTTTGTGTTTTCTAAGTCATGTATTTTTTAAGTTCATTTTTATTCTACTTCAAATGGCACAACTGTAAAAACTCCTTTTTAGGCAACTCAGTAATCTTCAAAGGTTCATGCTGACATACGTATTTAATAGAACATTTATATGCTCCAGGGATGATTAATTTTATTTAGGGTAACGTGTCATGCTCACCAGTGGCTGTTCTCTTGTTCTGATCTCTATAGAATGAGAAGCAGTTTCTTTTCAAAGATCGAACTTTCACCAGGGCTCTGCTCAAATATATACCGTTGCTGGTAGATTCAGAAGTTAAAGATGAATCACTTTTTAAAGTAATATTTCTGCAGTGGTTCTGTCTACCTGTTCTACTCAGTCTTCCAGGCCTTTGCAGCACGTTACCTCCCTGGCCCTGTTCTGCTGCAGAGTGAGTATTCTTCATGTGAGGAAAGACAGCTGGTTATTTGTGCAAAGTTCTTAACCTATAAATGATAGGTCTTTGTTGCAAAGTATCTCAGATTTGAAGCTGCAAGAACAGTAAGACGTGAAAAAGAGAATTATGTATAGTTTTGATGTGGGTTATAGCAACTGCAGATTTGTTAGAGAATAATGACAAATATTAGTATAAGGGCAATTGCAACGTTGAGGAAAGATGAAGTCAGTGACTTGGTAGAGGATGCCTGGAGGAGGAAGGTCAGAAGTGATATGGAGGAAACGTGCTTTAAGTGTTCATTTGAGAATTGGAGGAGGGTGGAAGCTTGCCATAAAGGAGAAGGTTTGTGAAGGAGCTAAAATTTGAATGGAAGAATTGCAGAGAAATGGGAAGGAATGAACAAACCAGACTTGACTGATCAGAACTCATAATTCAGAGTGAATATGGGTGTGCAGAGGAAGTCAGCTTTGTGTTTGTAGGACCTTTAGTTTGCTTCCTAAAGAACTGAGGCTCATCTGATCACAGTCTCCTTGACAGCTCTAGGGCATCTCAGATGTCCTGCAAAAATGGCCCTGTGTACAAGGAGAAGAGTGCTTTTATTGACTCATCACGGCTATCTTTTTAGATGTTACGGACTACATACTCCAGGAAGGAGATGTTAGCGGTGTGTCAGTGCTGTGGAAAGTTTTGTTAACGTTTCATACCTTAACAGATAGCAACAGATTAAGCACAAGAGACAATCAACAGAAAATCAGATTCATCAGTTAGTTGTTTAAGTTCACAGTATTATCAAGTATTTTTAAAGCAATATCCAGTGCTGGGGGAAGTGCTGATCCTGAGCAAAGCCTTTGGGTGTCTTTCTATCCAGAGTAGTGTTGCCTTTCCTCTCTTAATGTCTTAGGAAGAGCTTGAAAAGAAACTTGTTTACTACTGATGAAAATCAATAGCTCACTGTATTCCTGACTAAGCTGCTCTCTGCTGACTAATCTCCTCCTTATCCTTTATCTGGTGTTCCTGATTCCTTAACTTACAAGGATACAAGTACACATTTAAAAACCTTAATAATGTAGCGTAATATTTTAGTTAACATAAAAAAAAGCGGGGGGGAATGGTTCTGCTCAGTTACTTTCCCTCCACATAGCTGTAAAATTCAAACTTGTCTTGACAGGACTGTAAGCCAAGGCTCTGCTTTCACCAGAAGGCCAGACCAGCTGATCATCAGGGGGCCTTCCTGACCTGTACTTCCTATAATTCTGAGTCTGACCACTGAGGCAGCTATCTGGCTAGATAGCACATTTTATC
The DNA here is from genome assembly GCA_033124195.1 of Coracias cyanogaster. Lineage (NCBI taxonomy): Eukaryota > Metazoa > Chordata > Aves > Coraciiformes > Coraciidae > Coracias > Coracias cyanogaster. The sequence continues at coordinate 226,242 of JAVSBS010023103.1, forward strand.
TAAGTATGCCTAACACATTCTAAAACCATGTCATAGAGGTCTTGAGATACAGATCTCACACCGGAGTGATTGAAGCGATGTGATCAGCAGCGTAAAGTATCAGTAAGACTGTAACAGAACAGCCGCCAGCTGTCAGATCTCATCCTGCCCTTTGGAGATTAAACTCTCCTTTGTTGGCAGTCAGGTGCTGAAGGGCAATTTGAAATATGTTTATTTTAATGTGAAGAACAGCTAGTTTAAAATAAGGAGATGATTAGAAAGGATTATCTCTATAGTATCATCTAACAGTAGTTTTGGATGTGGAATTAATTTGTCTGATTCCTTTAGACATACACAGTGATGCTGTGGCTACAAGAGGCGTGATTTTGGCACTGACAAATGGACAAAACATTTTAAAATCGAACTTAGGGAAAACTTGCAAGTACACTATTTGATAAGTAGCGGCAGATGCTGCTTTGCATTAGACGAATATTAATTGTAGAGATAACATTAGATAAAACATTGGTAATGCAAGTGTATGAAACTACCTGGGCTTAATATAGCAGAAAATGGAATTACAATTTCCCTTGTTCTGTTAATCTTATACTATGTCCTTGTGTTATTGAATTGGGGGTACAAAGTAGGTGGTGGTTTTGCTGTGTTAATAATGAGCTTCAGGCTTGAGTAATTTATTACTCAAAAACTTTAAGGGATGGATAGATACTCCATTGTAAAATTGAAGTATTTTCTCTGGAGAGAGACATTTTATTTAGAAAACCTGGTACGTCCCCATGACTTGATGAGCTTCTTGTCAGTCAGCACCCCCAAGTCCTTCTCTTCAGGGCTACTCTCAACCAATTCTGTACCCAGTTTGTGGTTGTGCCTGGGATTGGCCCAACCCAGATGCAGGACCTTGCACTTTGACTTTTTGAACCTCATACAGTTTGCATTGGCCCATTTCTCAAGCCTGTCAAGGTCCCTCTGGATGGCCTCCCTTTCCTCAAGTGAGTCCACCCCACCACACAGCTTAGTGTCATCTGCAAACTTGCTGAGGGTGCACTCAGTGCCACCGTCCGTGTCACTAACAAAGATGTTAAACAGCATCGGACCCAGGACAGACCCCTGAGGAACTCCACTTGTCACTGGTCTCCATCTAGACTTCAAGTCGTTGATCACAACTCTTTGAGTACAACCTTCTAGCCAGTTCCTTACCCAGCAAGTGGTCCATCCATCAAGTCCATGTCTCTCCATCTTGGAGACAAGGATGTCATGTGGGACAGTGTCAGATCCCTTGCACAAGTCTAGGTAGATGTCAGTAGCTCTTCCCATATCTACCAGAGCTGTAACTCTGTCATAGAAGGCCACCAACATAATCTCTCTCTCTATATACGTACATCATCTATGTTTGATTGAAGGGTACTACTAAACTACATTGCATTAACTGAAGAACAGAGTTAGAAGTGCTGTAGCCTTGCTAAATTGTTGCTTTGTCCAAGATTATAGCAAGTGGAAGAAATTGACTTTCTCAAGATGATATAAAAGCTGGAATTTCTTTTTTGGGAGCTTGTAAGTAGATGGAGACTGGCTTGAAATGTTTAGCTCCTTGGGAAGTTTCCACAGGAATCTAAATCAAGTATTTCATAGTTATGAAGCTGATAGAAACATTTTAAAAGTTCATAAAGAAGAAACACTCGAATTTTTCTTCTAAATTGCAATTTTATGTCTTGAGGTTTATGCATACATACATGCCTTTGGCATCATAAACATTTGTTTCTAAACTTGTCATAAAATTAGAGTGCTTGTAGAAAGCTCTCGTGTTAAAGAAGATCACATCTTATAGGTGGATTGCATAAAATGATAGCAATGTTTGAGGAGAAACATCTATAAGTACATTTGCAATCACAGAATCAGAGTGGTGGGGGTTGGAAGGGACCTCTGAAGATCATCTGGTCAACCCCCCTGCTAGAGTGGGATCCTGAAGTAGATCACGCAGGAACACATCCAGATGGGCTTTAAATGTCTCTGAAGATGGAGATTCCACAGCCTCTCCGGGCAGCCTGTTCCAGTGCTCTGTTACCCTCACAGTAAAGAAGTATTTCCTTAGGTTTAGGTTTAACTTTGTTTGCCAGTCTGTGGCCATTGCCCCTTGCCCTGTCACTGGACACCACTGGGAAGAGTCATCATTCTTATGACAGAGAAATGGGCAGGGGCTGTAAAAAGGAACTTGATTTACTAGGAGTTGTAACCTCTTCTTTTTGTAACCCATGCTGTAACACACACCCCCCCTGGGATTTAGCTGCCCATGTCTCAAGGGTCCAGGACTCTGGATTACAGGGTTTTTTGCCTGCTGTGGTGGTTGTGTTGTCTTCCTTAGGTGTCCCAAAGAGGAGGGACAAGTGAGAAGATTCTTTGGGTTGGCTCAGTATAAGCCATTCTGAACTAAATGAGATACACTGAAGATAAGCAAACTACGATCGTCAATGACGGTGGATACCATAGCTGGTTGTGGGAAGATGCAGTTTTCATACCAACATTGCAGGGGATAGAATTTTGATCTTTCTTTCATCCTTGGACACTGGAAGGATGTTACCAGATAGCTCTTAAATCGTGCTTGGGTCATAAGGCAAAATTGATGAGGCTTGGAAATACAGAATTATACCCTTCTTCTTTTTCCTTCCTTATTTCTTTAATTTTTACACTTTTCTACAAGAAGAAAATGTTTTTGTTATCCTGTTTTTGTCGTTTTATTCTTTCCAACATGGACTTAAGTTTACTCACACTCTCATTGTGCATTTATCTCTCCATAAGATGCCCAGGTGTCCACAGAAATCCTCGGCACTTTCAGAGGGGTTCAGAATTGCCAGCATGTATGTGCAGCACATTGCCGGGCTGGAACTTGACTTTGAAAGGAATATATTGGAGTTTAATAAAAGCTAGAAATGAAAGTAAGAATGATTTAGGCTTTGTCTTGAGTGATGAGTGACTTGTGATTAGTTACACACTTCTCTTTAAAGAGACTGTTGAAGTAGTATTACCACCTATTAAAATTAATGTGCCAGCTTTAAATTCATAATCAATTATCCTTTAACTTTTTATAGTTGTCTTCTCTGAGGAAGAGAGAGAGCAGATGAGAAAGTTCACAAATAAATCTTATCTTCTGGATAAAAGAAGCCGTCATCAAGTATATCTTGGTTTAATTGATATCCTCCTGGCATATTGCTATGAAATCTGCGTCAATGAAGGAGACAAGAATGTAAGTTAAAAATTTAAAACATTTAGTCTGTTTTAGGAACCCTCTCCTGTCACTTAGAAAACATACCTTTTAAAGAGAACTTACTTTTGAGCATTAAAAATGCATAATTAAGTTAAAATGGAGGACTTTAGATCTCTACATTGAGCTGTTGGGATGCTTTTGGGGGTTAATATGATTTCTAAATACTTTTGTTCTTCTGGAGCAGCATTTTAGCTGTAGGAGAGAAGTGGAGTCACAGGAGACTCTGTAAAGTTCCAGTTGTTTCTGATTTGTTCTGCATTGTAAAGTGTTTTGATGTATGTAAATCCAGATTTCACAAAGTAATTGTTCTTTTCAATTGGTGGTTCTTCCTTCTGTCTTTGGGGCAGTTCCATAATAGGTATGTTTGTCTGTAATTACACCACTACTGATTTGGATTCTGAAAAAGCAGGAGAAATCATTAAGTCTGTATGACTGCAACTGTGTGGTTAGTGTTTTATTTTGGCTACCGTTATATGTCTTTAACAAAACTGGGGAATTTGTGGCTCTTGGGTTTTTTAATGCTTATGCACAGAGTATGAAAGATGCTTCCTAAACCATTCTGGAAAGTAGAGTGAGGTATTTAAAAATTTTTAAATTGACACGTAAAAAAATTCTAATGCCGAGTTTTCTTTTTCTAGTATTCAAACACTGGAGGGAATAAGGCATGTTTCCATCTTCAGGGTTCTTGTATTTGCCCATCTTACATGAGCAGCAGCCAGCTTTTTGTTTGATACCCTAGGCTTTTTACCAGGGAAGTGGTTGAATCACCATCCCTAGATGTGTTTAAAAGTTGTGTGGATGTGGTTTAGCAGCAGAATT
>JAVSBS010023103.1:230413-249196 GCA_033124195.1 Coracias cyanogaster
CCACAGAGACACAGGTGGGCCAGGTTCTGCCTCTGGAACATGAAGCCAATCGTAAAAACAAAACATTCTCCCAGGTTGTGATTCATTCACAGGTCAGCTCCAACTTGGGGCTCACAACTCAGGTGGCAGCACTTCACAGTTATACATTAGATTGAAAAGCCTGCAAAGACAAAGCAAGGTCTTATATCTAGGCAAAGAAAGAGGCAAAGTAGAATGGATGTAGCAGTCAACTAGCTACGGGGGCAATACACTGTGGGCTGTGATGAATTCTCTGCCATGGAAAATCTTTCAATCAAGGCTACCTGTTTTCCAGAAGCTCCTCTGTAGCCCAAGCAAGTGCAAATTCAAGGTTGTTCAGTAGCATCTTGTAAGAGTAAGTTAAAACTAACTGATCTCTTTCTGACCTTAAAAACCTATGAGTCTCCCTATGCCACAAGATGCTCTGCAGTTCTTAGCTTCAGAAGGGGTGTCCTTCTGCTGTAGGTTTTATTGAAGGAGTAAAAGTGTAACTGCCTGGCTCTTTCTCGTGACCTGGCAAGCAATGTCAACTCGTGATGGCTCTGAAGAGGGCATCTTTTTGACTTGTGACTAGAAGAAGAGATGGCCATATAAACATAACGGTTTGACATTGCCCATAATATGATTTTCTGTTTGACATTTCTGAGACAAAGTTGTCCCTGTCTTGGCTTGCAGATTGCTGTCTGGGAAAGGGGAATTGGATGCTTCATCAAACTGAAGTGCAACAAGCACCCAGGCTAAAATGCAGGCTGTAAGCATAGTAGGAGGAATTTGGGCATCGTATGTCGAAGTTTGGAACTCTGCTAATTGGTTGTGTGGCCTTGCACTTCCTACTCAACAAATAGGTGACTGTAAGATCTCATCCATGAAGGCTCACTGCAGGGATTTGGTACAGCTATCCAGGAGAAAGATTGAAGAGGACTGGAGTTTTACTTAACAAGTGTGCCTTGCTAGTGTGAGAGAATACAGAACGAGCCACAGCTTACACTAGTCTTGCTTTCTTGTAATTTCTGCTTGTGGCTTTTTGGTAGTTTTTCACATTAGTTACAAGCCCTTTGCTGAAGGACTATTTTCGGGACATGAAGAGGTGTCCCACAGTCATAATATGTCTTATGTCTGGTGGTACAGAGAGTGCATGTATTCCTGCTGGGGAAAGCAACAATTGTCTAGCTGTTGAATGGTAGGGTTGATCACAGAATCACAGAGTGGCAGGGGTGGAAGGGACCTCTGGAGATCACCTAGTCCAACCCCCCTGCCAGAGCAGGGCCATCTAGAGCAGGTTACACAGGATGGCATCCAGGCAGGTTTTTAATGTCTCCAGAAACAGAGCCTCCACCACCTTCCTGGGCAGCCTTTTCCAGTGCTCCACCACCCTCAAAGTAAAGAAGATCCTTCTCATGTTTAGATGGAACTTCTTGAGCTTAAGTTTATTTCTATTCCCTCTTGTCCTGTCACTGGGCACCACAGAAAAAAGACTGGCCCTGTCTTCCTGACACCCACCCTTTAAGTATTTATAAGTGTGGATGAGATCCTCCCCTCGGTCTTCTCTTCTCCAGACTAAATAGACCCAAGTTCCTCAGCCTTTCCTCATAAGGGACATGTTCCAGGCCCCTAATCATCTTAGTAGCCCTTCTCTGCACCCTCTCCAGCAGCTCCCTGTCTCTCTTGAACCGGGGAGACAAGAACTGGGCACAGTACTCCAGATGTGGCCACACCAGAGCAGAGTAGAGGGGAAGGAGAACCTCCCTCGACCTGCTGGCCACATCCTTCTTGATGCACTCCAGGATGGCATCGGCCTTCTTGGCCACAAGGGCACATTGCTGGCTCATGGTAATCCTGTTGTCCACCAAGACTCAGGTCTCCTTCCACAGATCTGCTTTCCAGCAGGTAAGCCCCTAACCTGTAGTGGTACATCGCGTTATTCTTCCCCAGGTGCAGCACCCTACACTTGCCCTTGTTGAATTTCATATTTCTCTCCACCCAACTCTCCAGATGACTGGAAAGACACTATTACACTCCAGCATGCTGGTGAGCCCCCGCCCCCCTCCCCGGGGTTTGCATTCCAGGCTACAAGCTAACTTTCCGCTGCTGGGATGGTTGCTGAACTAGCCCTTATCTCAGAGACACTCTGGTATGCTGCAGAATCAAATACGTCAGAGAAACTCGATTAGCTAGAACAATAGGTTTGCATTGCTAACTTGAACCTGTGTGTTGGGACCCCATGATTCACACATAGGATTATGGAGAATCATGCAAGGAAACCAGTACCCAGTGGTTTATGCACAATAGGACTAGCTACACACACCTTTTATTTCCCACTTCTTGTTAAAATTTAATCTTCCTTCCAAGAGAGCAAGCATATGCATTCTTACTCTGTCATGTCATTCAACAGGGCAAACAGAATAATAATAGCAGGAAAATAACCATTATGTCCCAAATTTGCACAAAACTGTAAGCTCACTCTGCAAAGAGGTGACTTTGTTTTCCCCTCAATCTGGTTTTGATGTTCTCTTTCTCCTTCCTTTTATGCAAAGCTCTCCACCCCAGAAGGCAGGCAAGCAGCCAATCCACCTCTCTGCCCCACTCCAAAATAAATGTTAGATGCTAAAGAATGCGCAAAAGAGAACTGTGAAAGGATTTGTAAAAAAGGGTTGTTATTTTGATTTTTTTTTTCTAATTTTAAGAGGGTCTGTGTGTTTTCCACAATGCACTCTATTTTGTTCCACTGAGGTTCCTAAACCATGACTCTATCTGACCGTCTGACAGGTCAGAGGACATCTGCCACACAGATAGATATGATACACTCAAAATGTCACACACCTTTCCTCTGCTATGTTCCTCCTCTGACAAAAACAACACACCATGGGCTAATAAAATGAGCACTGCATTGACAGATTTGTCAAACATATTAGATAACGCTGTGATAGATCTGAAACATTGCTTGGTTTTGATCCATATCCAGGGTGATGCAGATCTGACAGCTCCACCCAAGACCAGATTCTTAGCTGGAAAAAATCCCTTGATTGAAGCAAAGCTAAAACGATTTATAGCAGCTGAGGTATAAATCTACAGTGCACAGAATGGTGTGTGTACACATTGGATGCTCTGCTTGCCCTGTGCAATCCAGGGAGTCTTTGCTCACTGGTAGTTATTCACTGGCCACTCTTCCTTTCTCTGAAATGGTATGTGTCCCAGATTTACACCATTATAAGACTGGGAATTATTTGGCTTGAGTGGTGATTGTTACTACTCTTAGAGAGATGCAGCCCAAATAGCCTGTATGAGGAACACCAGCCTCTCAGCTAAGCAGGCACCACCCCAGTGCACAGTCAGGACAAGATGTGGAATCCCTGTAGCACAACTTGTTTTCCAAGGCACTCTACAGAGATGCCATCGAGGCCGTGGTATGGAGTACGCAGTCTGAGGCTGGAGGTATGTGCTCCACACAGTCCCTCAGAGTTTACAGAGGCTCTTAAAACACTGATGTTATAGTTGCATCTGTGGATGTTCAGTGCCTTGATGGCTCAGATCCAGGCTCCCTCACAAATAAAGCATGCAGAGATACTGAACCTCCAGCTGTTGTGCCCAAATTCCACTGTCTGCTGCAAGGAAAGACAGATTGCTCACAAAAGGGCAAGTGTGAGTGACTGGCCACAGAGATCTGTTCTCCACAGTCCATGAAATATTTCCATGTGCTTCATTCCAAAATATTGATGTGCCGAGCCTTGAGAGCTTTATATTTAGCAAGGAACATAAATCACAGATGCAGGGGGCAGCTTCTGTAATGTTTCCTAGCTTATTGAGTGTGCTACTAATAGTTCAGAGAGACTTGTAAATTGGACTGTGAACACCACAGTGTGAACCCCCCAAAAAACTCCATTTACCTATGGTGTAGTCTGGGAAGTGCTTTCTGGTGACAGGTTCTCTGGGCCCTGTCAGGAACCTCCTGGAAAAGCTCCCAGGGCGCTGTGAGGTGTCAGTGAAACAAATGGACCCCACCAATTTGCAGACCTGAGGGTGACACCCCAGCCCATGGATTTCCCTGGATTTGCGTGGAAGATCTTGGCCTAGGCTCCCTGTTATTGCTATGTCAAAAGGGGAGCCATTGAGCAGAAAAGCAGAGTACATGGAAAGGGGCAGAAGGTGCTGAAGGAGGCTCCAGGCATTATTTCACCTTTGCTGGAGTCCCAGTAGATGCACAGAAGTGCTAAGACACCCCAGAGGTGCACAGAGGTTTGCCACTTCCTTTTAAAGACCATAGCAGATGTCCTATGGCAGAATGTGATGAAGGAGTCAGAGATCAGGTCTCCTTCTTCTTTTCCTTTCCTCTTTGTTTTGTTTGTTTTCTCAGCTAAGGAACCTATTGTTTTCATTGGAAAGTGTCTTGTAAATTCAGCGTTTTGAAGAAATAGCCTAAGAGCTCAGGAACACTCATGGGAACTGCCTCAGCCTTCCCAGTACATTCAAAAGTGATGTACCAGTGTACTATTGCAGGGAATGTTTGAGGCGTGTCCCTTTGTAAGTCATTGTTTTATGCCTCTGAATAACTCAGGTTTGGTTTAATAATAATGCTTTGTATTCCTGTAGTTCCATCCATCTAAGGACCAAGAATTGCTTTACCAACATCAAAACATCTGTCCTCTTACATTGAATTTTGACGTCAACGGATTTTCTTAAAATCAACATTCTGACAGATTTTCCCTCAAGCAGCTTGTCCTGGCCTTTAAAATTCTTTTAAGCAGAATTTGAGAATGGCTTTCCTGCTTTCCTCTAGAGTTCACAGCAAAAGTTGCCAAAAGGGAGAAAGTGCACATCCAAAATGACAGTAATACTCACAAGGTCCTGCCAACCACAAGGAGTGAACAGCCTGAAGGAGATAACCAAATACTTGCTTATTCACAGGGCTTCTTCGCTAGCAGCCAGATTATAATTTTAGCAATAGGAGGTACCCATTTTTGGACAGATGGGATCTGTGAGCTGGCACGTCCCTCCCAGAGCTTCATTGTGACCCCATGCAGAGAAACACTCGCATCACTGAAGCAAACACAACTGTACCCAGCCTGAGGATCTGCCTGCTGGGCTGGCTTCACAGGAGGTGCACTATGGGGATACAGCGCCATGATGTTATTGCATTCAATTATCTCAGACTTAAGCAAAGGCTCAGTTCTCTTAAAGTCCTTTGGGAAAACTGCCTTTCTATAATTTCCTAAGTCTCTAGAGTTTTTCTCATTTGTCCTTGCCTAAGCTCTGTTTCGCTCCATAGACCAGCCGGGACCTTTTCTAGGTATTAATGCACAGATGATCTTTTGCAACTGAGTGCAATAATCCCCCTGGACCTGAGAAAACTTGCCTGTGATCTGTTACAATAGGGTTTTGTCAAGCCCATTTTCCTTTGTTGCTTTAATTGTGCCCAGTCTTTACATTATTTTGGAGCTGGCTACCCATGCAGCAGCAGCATCATCCACAGTACAAATGTCTATAGGGCACGACTTCTTTGTCTGTAACATACCCAAATCTCACACTGTTGGCAGGCTGACAGGACTGAGTGCTCTGGATACCCTTCTATTGTGCAATGAGGTTTTACTCCATTTACTTTCCGTGAACTCTGTTAACATTGTGAAGTGCTCTGTTTGCCCTCCTGTGTCTATTTTAAAATGACACACCTTGTGCACCTCTGTCATTCAGAATTTTACAAATACTTCACCCTTTTTACGACATGTTAACTGTTGAAGCTAACGACAACACTTTGTCATGGTTTTCTCATTCTCTGTTGCCTCTGGCGGAGTTTATTTAACTCTTTCTGTGGTAATTAATTTCTACTTTGCAGTCTTTCTTTACCACAGATCTAGAAAGACATCTACCACACACCTATCTTATAAAACTTACTGTTCTTATCCTTCTCCGCTGCAGCCATTTTTTTTCCACCAATGTATTTCCTGTGGCCACAAGCTTTCCTGGATATTACACTCTCAGCCTGTTAGGCTAGGTTTCTTATCTGTATTATTACTGTGAAAGAAACCTTAGAAGTTTGGACCCCATGGTGTTGAGAAGTGCATAAAACCAGCCTGGAACAGTAGTGCCTGATCCAATACAGCTACAAATCTTTTTTTGGCTCATACTATGTTTTAATGCCTTGACATTACTCAGAAAAAATAAATTACAGTGACCAGACCAAAAGCTTCCACTAGAGGCATGTCTCTGAGTACCTCCTGTCTCTGTATTTTTTAGAGAGCACAGCTTCCTACTCCTGAATGTGTTGGGGCTGTCAGGAGAACAACTTTGTCATTCATAGCCTAACAAAAGGAAGCAACTTCTCCTCCTACCTTGTATTAAATGATATTCTCTGTTTACAAGCATTTTTTCAGGACAATCACATAATAGAGAAGGTTATCCTCTGTCTACTGAGACTTCTTTCTTGGGAATCTATGCTCCCACCACCCACAAGCATCTAAAAATCACAGCTCAGGCACTCAAAAATGTCAGTCAGCCCAGAAATCACAAGATTTCAAAAATATGTTTGGAGGGGTATATTTTTTTTCATTCTGATGCTGATATCAAGCATTTAGGCACATCAGGTTCAAAATATTAAACTTTCTTCTGGAGCTTCAAGTACTAGGAACATGCATTTAAGTTGAGGTAATATAATGATTTGGAAAACCATTGCCTGCTGATACACCCATTGCCTTTTGATGATGTAAAAGGAGCTTCTGGAGGGATGGAAGAGAGTGCTGTCAGTCTCAGGTAAGATGTATTTAACAAAGCTGATAATAGCCCAGACACTTTGTAGACAACAACTCCCTTGAGGGTTGGGGTAAAGGAAGCAGAACAAGCCCCAAAGCAGGTAGCGAGGCAGAAGGATTTCTTCCAATACCTGCCCACTGTGACTTAGTTCTAACTCCACATTCGTTACCTCCCCAAGAGATCCATATCCCATTTTAAATACTCTGAGTCAAAAGAAACAATGGTCACTAGGCACAATCACAAGTGATCCTAGGTGATGTTTAAAGGCCAGAGCTGATCCCACAAATTCATGGAGAACCTTGCCAGGGTGCACAGAGGACCCCACAGGCAAGGCACAGCAGGAAACCCTTGGAGAGGGGAGGTGGAGGAGAGGATGAGGCCGGGGTGGCTAGCCCCAGCCCCTTAGAGGCTGCTTGCCCCACTCCAGCTCCCCACTCCAAATTCTGCATTGTACAGCATCCAGCCTATGAATTGAAGGCCTTTCTTGGGATCAGATGCCCAAAGGCACTGCATGGCATGTTAAGCATCATGTAGGCATGTGATCCTAACTTGCTGGCAGCATTTCAGCAGAGTAATATTCCCATTGCATACCTTGGATATGTCCCAGCCACTGACTTGAGAAAGTCACCAACCTTAGTATCTTTTGTTGTTGGGGCAGGGTGTCTCAGTCCAGAGGGTTTCTCCTGATCTCTACTGACCACTACATGTGCACTTGTGCAGGTCATCCCAGAAACAGTCAAGCTGATTGATAGGACTCTGTGGCATGTGCTGGTCCCTAGTACCCACCACCAGGAACCAGAGTTGCAATGTAGCCAGATGAGTATTTCTAGCCACAGCAGGTCACCATCTCTCCTGCTAACACCTTTTCCAGGGAGAAAGGAAAGAGGCAGTGGGCAGTCTAACAGGGTTTGTGCCCTAGTACAAGCAGAGTTTGGAGACTGGATTGCTTGGGCAACTACAGCCATAGGAGCATGCTAACAGGACTTGGTTGACAGGCAAATCGTCCTCTCCTTGGGGCAAGCAGTGTTCATTCTGCATGTGCCTACAGTCCTCTCTACCTCCTAAGGCTTGAGGTGCCTGGGTACTGTGGTGAGGGCAGTGATAATACAACCAAGACATGATTTCTCCTCTTTGGCTCCCCTGCCAGCAGGCTGGGCCTGGCAATGTGGACACACCAGCCAGAATGCTTTTTAGGGTCTGTTTTCCTTGGATTCAAAGCCACAAACAATCTTTGTAGCCTGCAGCTCTGCCACACAACAGTCCACACACTTTTTCTCCCTGGGAATCTGGGACAATCTGATGTATCCAAGATCCTTACCCAGATGTCTTGCCAGCATCCACACCCTTATGCCAGAGCACTTACTCAAATAGGAAATAATCAGGCATGGACCCTGTACTGCTGCCGAGGCACAGATCTGCCACTCTACAGATAGGGCCTGAGGGTTTCTATTAAACTCAGCTGCACAGACGCGAAACGCCTGTGTACTGGTCTACTCATCTTTCCTTCACCCTCCCTCTGCCTCTGAAAACAATAGGGCTGATTCTTTCATCAGGACAGCCCAGAACTCTGTGCTAAGGGATATCTTTGAGGATGGGAGAAAGGGAGCAGAACAAGCAAATTCAGTCCCAAAGCAGGCAGCAGGGCTGAGGGTCAAGCATGTCCAGGCTGGCTGTGCTCAGCATCTCACCAGGTTTGAGCAGGAGCCATGCAGTGCTATCAGTAACTCCCCATTTGAAGAAAGCTTCTGAAGAGCAAGTCCATGTTCAAGGTAGGTGAGCAATCCCACACGCTCACCAGTGGCTGCACAGGGGCTCTGAGGGCAGTCTGTCACCTGCACATTGTGTGGTCTCACTGCAGCAGGTGGGTACCATGTGCAGTGAGATGGTCAGAGACTGTGGGTGGACACCTCCCTCCTTTAGTCACAGTTGACAGACAGGGAACCGCTGAGCCCAGAGGATGGACTGAGGAAGAATGGGAGAAGGGGTTTCTATTTACTTGAAGAATGGAGAAGAGGAGATTCAGACAGCAGCAGTAAGAAGACCCAAAAAGGTTCAGTGACAAACAGGATGACACCAGCACCTGCCATGAAGATAACGTTATCCTCAAGCCTGACACAACATCATGTCTGTTGCCATGAAATACCAGCTTTCACAGCTCAAGGAAGAGGAGTGCTTTCACCTAGAAATGCATACAACCAATACATGGGTCTGATGGGGAAAGGCAGGAAGGCACTCTACAGACAATACAAGATTTACAGACATTTGCATCAAGATTGCTTGATAGATATATCTTTGGATAAGGAGGATGAAGGACACCTGAAGAAGAGACTGAGGAAAACACCAGCCAGTGGAGGAGGAAGAATAGGTTTGCAAGAGGGCAGGTGTGTACAGAGAACTTGACCAGCTGCTCACACAAGAACAGAAGCAATGGCAACTGAAAGGGACACAAACCTTCTGGTGCTGTGAGGACCAGAGTCAGGACAAGAACTGTCTGGCTTAGGTTGGGAAGATGGACCACTTTTCACTCTTCATAATGTCCTATTATCTACCAATTTTGTTTGTACTAACTTGGGTTAGGAAATAAGGAAACGCTCCCTTTTTTGAAGCATTAGTGCATTTTTATGAGTTATTAATGAAATGCCTGTTGTGTCCCATGTGTCTGATACTATTAAACTCTCATAAGCTTGGAGAAGCAGGACAAGGTTCAGCAACATTCAGACTACAGGGGGTAGCAGAGATTTCTCCCATGCCTCTCTTTTAATGTACAATAGATGTTACAATTACAACGGGAATAGAAAATATCCAGAACACTTGCAAGAAAGCAGGTCCAGTTTAATTTTATAAAACTGTTTGACAGAAATTGAAACTCAAATGTATTGATGATATATATTGCAAGATAATTCTCCAGCTTAAATGGAATTACTGATATACCATGTTGAAGAGGCTCTATGCTGTCTTTGAAAACATTTTTCCCATAGGGCTTTCGCTGCTTTAACTGTATGCATGGTTATTCATCTCAGCTGTGTGATCTCCTTACCCGGTGCATAGCCTGCAGGCCCATTTTCCACAAGCATCCCTGTAAACATCATTATTGAATTTCTTTGTGGTTTCACCCTCAAGTCAGAGAGCTTCAAAAAATCAATGCATGTTTCTTCATAGCATGCATGGGAGAGAGGATGGTGCTGCCCCAATAAGAGAGAACAGAGTTGCCACAAGTTTCTCACTAATTGTGAGTACCATAATGAAGGCACTCAAAGTTTAATCTCCCAAAGCTGCTGGCAAACTTACAGCCTTTTAGATATTCGGTGTGCAACTCCCACTGATTTCCCGTCCAGGTGTGCGTGCTCAGCACTGCCACAAATATTGTCTACAGGAAAAAACACAGTGCACAGTGAGTGACAAACAGAGAAAGTCTGAGTGGACACTACTGATGCCCATACAGGGGGGAGAACATCTGTTTCTCCAGCACAGCATCCCTCTGCCTCACCTATTAGACACTCCTTGCTCCACTGCCCAATTCCATCCCAGATCAGCCAGCCTTGTTTGCTGAAGGAGGCAGAGGTCATACCAAAATACAGTATGTGCTCATGTAACCAGAGAGCAGCAGAATGTCTCTTGAGCATAAGGCAGAGACATTCCTCATGCTTGGCATCTCCTAACCGAATTATCAACTCTGCAACTTTAATGTAAGGCACTGAAAAAAAAACCCAACAACTTGAATCTTTTAAAAAATTGAGAAATATTCTATCACATGGATTTGTATTGATCACCGATTTTGGCTTCCATGTAGGAGTTATTAGTTTCAGTCAAGTAATAAAGGTCAACACTGCTGATTTTCTGCATTAAACAAGCTGCTCTTTTCTTCATAGCCCAGCCGCTGGTTAAAGGAAAGGAGGGGAGGGAGTAGGACACCCGGGTTGGCTGGGAGTTTCACAGCTATTTGCAGACAACAGACAAATAGGAAGGCTGAGTTCCTATGGCTTCAGTTCCAGGGGGCAGGTATTCATTGGGACAAGCAGTTGCACACCATTCTGCTCTTGCATCTGCCCCCACTTCTTTGCTTCTGTAGATGAAAGAAAAGATTAAAAGTATTAATAACAGTCAAGTCCCCATCCCCATATAAATCTATAAACGATAAGAAACAGAAACAGTCCAGTACCTCTCTGAGACAGATCACATTATGTATATTTTCAGCGTGAGCCTGGCCATTTAATCTTGGTTATGGTTACAAAAGTGTCTGAATAAAGTCCATTGCATATAAGTTTAAACAGTAGCCAATACACCTGGCATGAGTTTGATGCACGGTCATGGAAAGTGAAAATTGCAATTGATTTTGCTAAGTAGCCATTTCAAAGCAATAGAGGCTTTTCCCGCACTCTCTAGGCAGCATCCGTTTCAGAATGCCTCGGAGACGTTACCTCATTAATTTTAACGAGAAGCCCAGACGTGCGTCTGACACAACCATAAATTGTTCTTTCTGTGCATGCATGTATGTGTGTGTTTAAAAGAGCTCCCTGTGTTACCCTGTGAAGGACCCGACTGTGCTACATGCTGACGTCCGCTATTTAGGAACACGTCATCCTGGTTCCACCACACAGCTCCCTTTTCATGCTTTGGCCACCCTTTGCAAATTACCTCTGTGCCTCTCCCTGCCATACCCTCCATGCACAGACCTTCATCCATCTCTCAGAGAAGAATGAGAAGTCCTTCCACTGCAGACACAGCTCTAGATCAAGGCCATACCATCAGCCCCAAAATGTCATAGTTCAGACACAGTCCCAACAGCTGTACACTCATGTCGGTCCCACACCATGCCCCACTCTGTCCTGTTTAATCCTTGCAGCCTCCAAGAAGCCCCCTCAAACCCTCTTGCAAGCAACAAGCTTAAAGTTGGTCCCATGCTGCAGGGCTGAGGATGGGCAATGACCCTGTCAGCCCCAGGACGGGGACAAAGGAGGTGAAATATGACAGCCCACTTTCCTGTTTTCCCCAGCTGACCTTAGAGGCACAAGATGACTATGGAAACCATTGCTGGGGGAAAACCCCTTACTTGGAATATCCATCACGGATGGCTCTGTGTCTCCAGTTAAGGAGTGTCATGGAAAACTAGTGTCCTCAATGTAGCCCATTCACCAGCAACTACGAGCTCAAATCCCAAGTGTCTGCTGTGGGCAGCAAGCACTGGCTACTTAAGTGACATTGCCACACAGTACAACAGCTCTTTGTCCCTGCAGTGATGCCATTGTATCTTACATAAGAAGCAGAATGAACAGTAGAAGGTCACCTCCCATGGTACCTATGCTCCTAAAATGATTTCCTCCCACATGCCTGCATTCCAAAGGTGACCCGTTTCGCTTTCCAGAAAGATCTTTGCTTTCCCCTTTTGCACAATAATCTTACTTCATGAGATGCTTGCTTCTTCTGTGGAGCAACTCTCCCTGTGTTTCTCACTGAGGTTCTCTACCACTCCCTTTCCTCAGCTACTTGCTAGGCATTAGACCACTGAATCTGGCTATGGGACATTTTCAACCCGTCATCAATTTCTGACACTACACTGTTTTGTTTGGGTTTTGCAGGTTTCACTTTGCCCCACTGATTATTCACTCAGTGAATACCCAAAATTAAGGTAAACTTTACCATCTCTCTCTCTCCTTGTAGGACAATTCTTGCACACAGTTTGTCGATTACTTAGGTATTCCCATCAGTGAGTATACTTATGTTGTTTTTAATCCATCTCGAATAATTACACACCACCCACCAGCTATTTAAAAAGAGGTATTGCGTCCGTTCAATGAACAAGTTATAGATCTGCACTTGTAAACTTTGATTCAACCCAGATACTCATGTGACTTAGGCTTCTTCCACTCTCTGTGTCCTGATTAGCATCTGCCCTTCTGCAAACAGCCCAGGTAGCTTGGCAACATGGACTCTTTGTGTCTTGTGTGACCGCATATGAGTGCATTGTATTTTGTCTTAATTATAAAAGTAGGAAGTCTCCTCTGGTACTGACAATATTGCAGAATTCAAGGCTTTATGTCTTACCCCAATGTCACAAAGCAGTCTCCTCTCCAGTCTAATTGAGTATGTGTAAATGGAAACCTGAAGAACCACAGGTTTTGTCTCATCACCAAATCTATTTGTTCCAAGTCTTTGTCCCATCAACCATATGTGCATAAATGCACTTTGGTTTTCTGTGTCTTTGCTGTTTGCCAAAAGCAGCATACTTTTGTTAAATGGGATGCTTTTCTTGAAAGATTGTAACTAAATTTCCTTTGTTGGACTCATTGTTTTCTGCTGCAATTGCTTCCATGCTTATTGCAAACTAATCTGTTCTCTGCTCTCTGTTTACCCTGGCACTGTTTTTTTGTCCCCTGGTATGCATCTTTAAGTAGATTCACTACCACTGGCTCACTACTTTTTAACACTTCTAAGTGCTGGTTTCCCAAATCTCTGGTGCTACTAGTCAACTCAAGTTCACTTCCAGAAGCAACCTCCTGTTGTGGTCAGTCACTATGCATCACCCGCTCTCAGATCAGCTGCCAAACAGCCATTAATGAACAAGGTTTCATTTTAGCCATCAAGTTGATAAAAACGGTCAACAGCATCTCCTGACAGCAGGTCTCTTGTACAGTTGCCTCTGGGATGTTTCTGAAGGATCAGAGAGTAAAATCTTGTTATGCTGGAATGGGATGCTGAATTCTCATGCCTCAGAAATAAAGCCTCCTTACTTCTGATTCTTTAAACAACATTTGTTTCTAGACAAGCGCAGACTCAATGCAACCCAATTCTTTTGACTCTTCACCAGGCTCTTTATAAGCCAACAGACTGAATCTGGTTTAACAGATTTGTTTCCTTCTGACACCATACAAGAGAGATGCTGCTGCCAAGCATCCTGAAGTGGAAGACGAGCCGTTCTCACCTGGTACTCGGTGTGTGGCAGCATGCAAAGAGTAAACACCATGTCCCATTCAGACTGATCATAGCCAGGGAAACAGTGGAAATGTTTTTTCCTTAACAATTACTCTTTCTCTGGTCTTGTTTTTCATGTTTTCCTCCTCTCTACCCCCTCCCTTTCTTCTCGTGACTTCCAATGTGGTCTCTTTTCTTTCTACCCCTCAGCCTTGCATTTCTTTTTGTCTTTGGCTGACTCTGCAATTACCTCCCATCCAGGGAATAGCAATTCTCTACACCCAGGGAGCCGCTAACAGAACTCTGTCAACAAAGTGCCTGTACAAGTGGCAAGATCTTTGTAAGCCCAGCCTCTTGCATTACATGGAGGGAGCCACATTTCACAGAATAGGGACCTCCTCTGTGGCTGAGGTCTGCTGTTTGAATTTCCATCCCTCAGGTGCAAGTGAATCTGAGCTTAAATGGGACATGTTCTCCAGTTCCTGCTTCTAAAAGTAGAACCCATTTAACTCAGCAGACTGCCCAGCTGGAACAGGCTATTTACAGCTGTACCTGAAGCTCTGATAAGATAACGGATATGTTGTAAATACCTATCATATTATGTTGCCTTTGGTTAATGTTTGGGATCACACGTAAAACAAATGGCTCCAAGGACTGTATAATATCTCAGAGTTCCTTTTTGAAGTGAGCTGGGAATCTCATTGGATTTTAAAAATTTATTTATTTTACTGGAAATTTTCTTGGGACTTGGTAGAAATAATGTGATCCCATGGTAAAAAGCATGTGTTGCAGCTTGGTTTCAAGGCAGGGAATCAGGGTGGGTCATTTTTCCACTTCATTCATTTAACTGGTGTACATTTCATTAAGTGAGACTGGACCTGACATTTATTGGAATTATTAAGGACTTGGGAATGGAGAGCTTAGAATAAGGAAGCGAGCAGAAAACATGTGTGCACATTGTGGTGTGAAAGAGAACTTGTTTTTCCTTTTTCCCTCTGCCGTCTCCACAGCAAAATTTAGTCTTCCTCCAGAACAGGGAGGAGACTAGCTTCTGTGCCATCACCCCAAAGTTCTCCCAAATTCTACTGTTAGTGATGGATGTGAGAAACAAGTGCAGAAAAAGGCTATTGGAAGACGGTTTGCCCAGCCCAGATAGCTGCTGTAGGTAAAACCTAGATAACAGAGATGTGAGACAGGCTGGTCAGGAAAGGAAAAGATGGGCATGGGTCATCTGTACTCCTCTGTTGTTAAGAGCAGGGAATATTTTCCAAGGGGATTGGGTGGGAGTGGCTCTTGGTGAAGGGGCAGGAGAAAGACAGCAATCTCCAGCCCTTGCTTGGAGATGAGAAATTAACCCTATCTCACTGCTGTCCCCACAGTTTACCAAGAAATACTTGCAGACTAAGGTTGCCCTGAAAGCTCCCCCACGGCAGGAGGCAGCTGGGGTGCTGCTCTCCACCGCACTCAGCATGGCTGCCCTCATCTCCACTGAAATACTTTGCAGAAACCACCCCTCGAGCAGGAGTCCTTACAGGACCCAGACGACATTGTGCTCACAGACCACACATGAGCTGCACTCAGTGCTGGACAATCCATTTGTTTCATGTTGTTCCTCTTGGAGAGGAGGGAGATCCCATTAAATGTGAAAGCTACGCTCTGCTGTCTCCTCCTGTTTCCAGCCCATGTGAGTGCTACAAGAGGCAGCTGGGGTTAACCTCTGGGGCACCATGCTGAGCTTGTCAGCATCTGTCCTGAGGTCATTAATAAGGCTTACTTTTTTTTTTTTAGATTTAATAGATTTTTCTATTTAATTGCTGAACCCATCCATCTTTTGGCTCTGTGTGTCACTATGGTTATATTCACACAGGCACTCCCAACCTAAGGAGCTGGAAAAAAACATCCCCTGAATGATCCCTGAAGCACAGCAGAAGACATGGTTCTCTCTCCCCGAGAAGCCATAATCAAATTCATATGTGTCACTTAAATCCACTATTGTGTCTGCGCATCCAGTAGCTGCTGCTTGACCCATTAGGTGAAACAACTGCAAAATACTAGGCTCTTCTGGTGCCAGAGCTAGAACCACAGCAGCGCTGCTGGAAAGCCAGGAATATTTAGAAAGGCAACAAACTCAGCAGCTGGGCTGTTACTCCAGGATTCAAGAGACATCAACTGCCTTCCAGGTTCATCTGCCATGTCTTCATTTTCACTCCCACCTTTTGTCCATCCTCTCAGAGGTACAGACTCTCTCCCTCATTAACAGCCCGTACAGTGTCTAGTGTAACAGCTCCTTGACCCTGTGCAGCCCCAGGCCCTGCCTTCATAAATCAAGTATAAGAATGGGATTACAGCACTGTCAGCCGACAGTAATAACATGTGCTCCAGGTCAGAGACACTGAAGGGCAAGAATTGCTCATTAAGAGAAAAATATGGGATTTTTCACTTGACATTATCAGGGAAACATGTTCATTCATGTTTACAGAGCTACTGTAGGAGCTTTCTGCAACACAGATATCCTCTGATGGCAAAAGTGAAACTTTACATGGGTGCTCTAGGCTCACCTCCAAAAATGAACAAAGCCCCCAAGACAGAAGGAGGATTTGGGGCCTAGAGGAAAGCCCTAGGCAACACTAAGCTCTGGCTGATGGGAGCCATGGTGCTACATCAACCTGTCAAGCAATCACATGTTCCTCAGCTAGACTAGAGTTGCTAGAAACAAGCCGCTAGCCCTGCCTCAAGCCTCCCAGCTCTCCCCCACCAACATGAACAATCAAGGCCCTGAGGCTGGATTCACAGGCATTTTAGCCCCACTGTCAAGCAGATCTGACCTTTTCCCACTCGGCTCAAAATGTAGTTCAGGGCCAGTCTCAAACTGTGCAGCCTCTGCCAGACTCAAAAGAATTCTGGCCGATACTGGCAACCCAGCACAGACCTCAAGTGTCTTGGCTTCAGAAAGAAGATACTTTCTTCTGTAGGTTTGCAACCTGGCTTTTGCTTTCTAAATAAGATATTTTCACTCCAGTAGAGCAGTATATCTAACCCACTCCCAAAGCTAACCCAGCTATATGCTTCTTCTTTTGCAAGAACTGATGTTCCTCTTGGACTTGTAGAGAAACTTTGAATTATACAATTATTTGAGAGCCAAAAAAAGGAGAGCGGGCAGCCCATTATATGGTTCTGCAAGTCAGGTGTATTCAAATCTAATCCTGGTGATGCATCTGAATGGCGGCAGGTATGGGTCAGGTGTGAGTTCTGCAGAAAAGGGGTGTGATACAAATGAATCAGCCTGGCATCTTTGGAGGACTAGAGGCTGAGCACTTCAGCTTCTGAAATCTGAGAAATATTTTCCTATGTCTTGTTGGGAATTTGACGACTTAATCTGGGGTTTGAACTAGGGAGACTTGGCCCTGCTGCAGAGGGGAAGGCTGCTCCTTCCCTTCACCACTCTGCTCGAAAGGAGGATCAAAATTTCTCAGAGCTGCAGGCAGGGCAGAGGCAAGAGCAAAAGCAGGGTCTGAAGCTCCTGCTGAAAGCGTTAATGAGGGTCTTAGGGAGACCTGCGTTCAGCTTGGCCAAATCCACTGAATAGTCTGGGACAGGTCATTTCGTCTCTGGTTTCCTGGTTGTAAAAGAGAAGAAAACTTTTCCCTACCTCAGAGTAAATCCCTTGGTTCTTGTCAAGCACTTAACTACTACAGCAGTGAAGGCCATATAAATTTCTTTTTGGTGGGGAAATTAGCTGCTGCTGCAACTCTAATTAGGTTCCCTGTCTTGAATGACTCATTTCAACATACAGAAATCAGTTTTCTTTGTCTCTAAAGGAAGTCTGAAATCATGTTTTGGAATTCAAACCGGGTTATATTTGCCCATAACACACAGCTCCCAAAGTCTGGTTAGGGCAAGGTGGGGAGCCAGAGGTGTTAAACTTAGAAATGGATTTAATTAACCTCTGCTGTTTATTGCTTGCTTCCAGAGTTCAGCCAGGTTAGGAAAAGAACAAGGAATGGGTCACTCAGTGTTTACACGGGGCTTCTGAAGAATGGCCCAGACACTTATTCCCCTTGTTTCTTTAAACATTCTGAGTTTAAAGTTGTGGCTTAATTTTGGAGCCAAGGAAGGGAGGTGGTGATTCAGAGATTGGCAAATAGGTAGCGGTAAGAGGCAATACAAGCTTCTCTGTACTACCTTTAACACCAGCATATCCTTCTACCTCCTCAGCTTGCAGCATGCAGGAGGTGGTAGAAGAGCCTCAGCACAGGAGGGACAGTTCGTGTTGTGTAACATTTTGGTCATCAGCCTTCATACTATTCCCCTGTGAAAGATGTTTTTCACTCACTGTGTGATCTGGGAGTGTAGCAAAGTAGCATCTCATGAATGTTTTGGTAAATCTCAGTGATACCTTTCCCTGCAAGGCAAGGTTTCTCTGCACCCTCTTCCATGAAGAGCCTCTGTGCCCTGACCACATGCCCCTTTCTGACAGGGATGGACCAAACTGCCATATTCTGGACAAGAGGATAAAGAAATGTGTTAATACAATGGGTAACTTTGTTTTGGTCCTAACAAAGTCTTTCTGCTTCCTTATGCCCCATCTGCACTCACACCCACAACAGTACAAGCACAGCCAGAGAGGTGAAGAGGCATCTGCAGGAGCGGCAGGCTCTGCAGCCTCATCATCCTTTTGGGTTTCCTGGGCCCAGGAATGGGGAGGAGTGGTCAACCTAACTGAAGGAAGGTGCCATTTACTTCTCTTCTCCTGAATGGGTCATCTCGCAATCAGTATTTCATTGAAAATAAAGTTACTGTGAACAATGTCACAGAGTGAAAAATTCTTTCTCATAATTTGATGAGCTTGTCTGATGGTATGGAGCAAGAAGCCACAAAATTTAAATAGCTGTCATCAAACCAGCATAACCATGACAGGAAGCTCCAACAGTGGCTCTGAAACTTAGGTGGGACATAGGAAGATTTGGGAAATGATTAAGCCAGCAAATTGTGAGTGGGTAAAAAGAGACACAACACTTTTTTGGTCATTGATTTGTGCTTTTTTTTTCCTTGGTTACATAAAAGAGGGGAGAAGAGAGGAGAGGAGAGGAGAGGCGAGGAGAGGAGAGGAGAGGA
>JAVSBS010023103.1:250253-283417 GCA_033124195.1 Coracias cyanogaster
AGGAGAGGAGAGGAGAGGAGAGGAGAGGAGAGGAGAGGAGAGGAGAGGAGAGGAGAGGAGAGGAGAGGAGAGGAGAATAAAACACACATAAAAAGAAATAGAGGAATTTTACGCACTTCAAAAGGGAGGAAGGAGGGAGAAAAGAAGAAGAGTTGACCTTTGTGACAGCCTTGAGCCATAAAATTGTGATGAAGATTGACTTAAAGAAAGAAAGAACATTTTTCTGGTAAAGTAAGCTCAATAAAACAGGATGGAAAGATGACTTTATGGTTACAGGACAACTCTGGAGATAGTGAACCAACACTTGCACCTTCCACAGAAACAGAAACAGAAACAGGAATAGTTCCCTTTGTTGATCTGTAATGTAATGGAAGTTGAGATGGTCTCTCATTACACTTTTGGACAGCATCTGGGAGAGTGAAACATCAGTCATGGCAAAGCACTTCTGGAATCCAAGTAAAGATGAAGATGTCATGGAAACTTGGATCCAGACAACATGAAACATTCCTCCAGCCTTGCAGTGGAAGGCAGTGGAGATACTGCATGACAGCAAGTGACAGTATTTGCAAAACAGAGGGGCATGCAAGCAAGCTTGCGCCTTTCTAATTATGGAGGAGAGCACAGCTGATTCAGCCTTAAATGGCCCCTAAAAGAGGAACACAAAAAGAGTAAATTTCCATTTGGATTGAAATATTGACTCAGTTGGTGGAAGCCAAATTCTTCAGCAGATTAGATAGACTGGTAAGGTTTTTCAGATCTCCTTTGGGACAGAAAGCCCAGGGTTGAACACCTTTGATATATTTATTGGGTAGGGTCCAAAACATTTCACTGCACAGATGCTACAAACCCTGTAAAAATTGAAGTGTCTACTGATGATATAACTGTCAGGGACAGAGCTGTCACTGAATATCAGGAATTATTTCAGCATGTGCTTACTGAATTTGCAAGTGGGGAAAGGTTTCAATTAACCAAAATGAAGTTTCAGTTAGAAAAAAAAAAGAAGAAAAAGAAAAAAAAATCTTCTTATTATTACAGATGCTGACCTTAAAATGATAAATTTAATGTTCTGGCTCTCATTTGTGTTGTGTCCGTAGTTCATTACAAGATTTTCATAACCTGTGAAGGCAGGGTGACAACAAGGCAGAGTGACAACAATGCAGAGTGACAACACAGAAAGTTTAACTGTTTGTAGTATGTACTGATATTAATCTAAGTTGCATTTTTTGGAGCATACTAAAAGTAACCAAGTTCCACACAGATGCTTCAAGCGGTGACTCAGGAGCTCTAATTCACCCAACATGTTGCACAACTGAGTAGATGCCTGTGGTACATGCAGAGAGCAAATGCCTGCACAGCTTAAGAAAACAATGCTAGGTCTTGCACGTGGTCATCCTAATTTGCCCAAGTCTCCCAAGAGTTATAAACAATGCAAGCAGACAACAGTTCCCTCTGAAACTGGAAGAGCACTCTGTGAGCCTTCAAGGCTCACAGATGATGACCCAGGATATTACTTAGTTACAGCAGACATGCTGTTGAGAGCATATGCTCCACTTGTCAGCACATAACCTGATGATGTGGAACAAGCAGGAACAGCTCATGCAAACACAGTAAAAGCATCGTGTACTGCATCTCATGAGACAGGGGAATCCTCCAGGAATGAAATAGAGCAAGCATCAGTGCACACAACAACTTTAAACTCATGTACACGCTTACTCCCTGCATGCACACATGCTTCTGGGATGAAAGAAGCAGAAAGCACATGAAGCGGACAAGGAGAACATGTATAGCTGTTTTAGCTATTTCTGCGTTTATTTAGAGCCAGGGGTCAGCTGACTCTCTGACACCAATCAGCCCAGCCACACTGAAACCTAAGCCAAGACAGAATTTCTGCTGGTGCAAGTTGATATCAGTCTACTGACAAAAGCAGGTCTCATCTTTGGGTGATGTGAAGCAATGTCATCCCACTAAAGTTAGTAGACTGATAATCCATTTTTGGCTCTGGGCAAAGTCAACAGAGCAGCAGCAATCATCAGGAGCTGAGACTTTGGCCTCCTCATTTTTTTGTTTTACAGTCGATTAGGTATGACAAATGTTTCTTCAAAAGACCACTGAGGCAGACTGACAGCAGAGCGAAGGGGAGGGGAGGGGGAGGCAGGGAGGCAAGGTAAGGAGCTTTGCAGGGCTTAATGTGGAGTCTGAACTGATGCTGCTAGGGCCAGCAGTGGGACGGGCAAGGAAGAGGAGGTAGCTCAGGAGCCTGAGCAGGCAGCTGCTACACGGAGGAAAGAGACAAGCACCAAGGGAGCAGCTGTGGGGTGAGTGAGAAGACAACAGGCCCAGGGGATGGGGCCAAGAGGAGGAGAAGGGAGCAGAACCCAGTAGCAGGACATGTCCTCTGACACATTTGTGATGTAACAGCAACAGCTACACCACAAGGCTTTTCTTACACTGTCATTGTGCTGCTTCAGTGAATTTGCAAATATACTGAATTTAGAAAAGTTGTCTTTAACAAGAGAAAGAGGGAGGCAGCATTTCAGTAGAGGTGGTACCACCTAATGCTGAAGTTGCCTAATACTTCTTGTTAAAAGGCTGTTTTCAGTTACTTATAACTTTGTCACACTAACCATCTGGCCTGCAATTCCCCATGCTGGGTGTCTGCCTCCAGCTGAATTTGTTTTGTTCATTTGTTTTTGCATTTCTGCTCAAGTGATGCGGCTGTTTCTGAGAACAAGGAGAAGAAAAATGCATTGTTTCCCTCCTGGTGAAATATTCTTACTGGTCTATGACTTCCATGCTTCAGAGTAGGCACCTAAGTACAGGACTGCTCTTGTATCAAGGATGTGCTCTTGGCAGGCTCGTTACAATCTTTCCCTGTCTGGCCAACTTAAAAGCCTCAGAAAAGCCAATATTTGCATTTTGTCTGCAGAAGACAAAGATTCCTGGATATCTCCCCTGGGTTTGTGCCCCATCTCTTCCAGCTGATTTCTGCCACCATACACGAGATATAGGTGCACATGTGTTCTCGGATGGGGCATGAGGAGTGAGCAGAACAGCCTCTGCCACTGCTCCTGCTAAGATCTCTGGCTTAAAGGCAGAGGTGAGCAGAGACACAAACTGGAAGGAGCTGGGGGTTAGGAATGAAAAAGAAAAACAAAACCAAACAAACATGAGGCACTAGCCAGAGCTGTTAGGAGATAGGGTATCAGTGAGAGAAGGAACAAGATGGAGGCAGGAGTACCATGGTACATGGGGTACATCACTCAGGGTATAAGTGATAGAGCAGGAGTACAAAAGCCATAGAAAGTTCTCATTTGGAAAGTCTGTACCTGTACAGCTCAATGACTCTTGGTAGCCTGGGTTCTCACACCAAGCCCAGCATGCTCCTGTCCCTGCAGTCTGCAGAGCCAGTGGGCTGCTATTTTCCCATCACCTCAGGTGGCAAAGGGCTGAAGATCTCCAGCTCCCTATCCCCTGGTGACCTATGCCAAGGTCAGCCTATCTCCACACTGCACACTCTCTAAGGGGTGGAAGAGAAAGCTCTGAAACTTTTTTATGGTTCCTGCCCATAAGCCTATTCAATAGCACATGGAGAAGTATGTTAAAGGAACATTATGACTGCACAGCAGAGTGAGGAAATGCTGGTCCGGAGGCTTCCCATAAAGTACTAATTCATCTCCTTCGTGCCTGTGTGTTATAGAACAGCCTTTAATTACATGCTCACATTAATTACATTACAAAAACGTAGTATTTGGTTGGGTTTTTTTCCCACAGGACCTCTGCATCCTTTATTGCCAAGCTGGAGGGGTGTGGGTAGGAAATGAGGAAGAGGGTTGGAGATGGAGAAGAGATGATCTGGTCATTAATGCAGCTGAATGCTGCCTAGCCCTGCTCCTACCACCGAGTCCTTGTGTGCTACTGGCAAGACACTTAAATAAGCATTTTCTAAGTTGGCCACTGCCTCCCATTCTATTTGCCAAGCTAGAGACACCTGGGGCCGGACTGGCAAAAGTGCTGAGCATTCTGCACTGCAAGCAAAGTTGCTGCGAGCTGTGCCTTCAACATGAAATTATGGGAGCTTCTGGTGCAAAAGTTTCAAGAAATCCTTGCCACTCTTAGAAATTCCCTGCCCCACACTTCTTATCTTCAGCTGAGGATGTTTCGCCCCCAGACACAGGCCACAGCAGGAAATCATGGGTTTGCCAGTGATTCCCTTTGGATGACATTGGTATCAAAACCCTCTAATAAGGATATTCTAGCCTTCTGTCATCTCAGCTACATGCCCTACCCAAATTGGTTCTCAAGTGCTCCTTTTCTTTTTTCATGAATCTTTCACAATATTGGACTTTCTTGTCCACACACCCTTCTCCCTCCCTGCTCTCCTCCCTGATCCTCTCAAACCTTTTTATTTTTCTTGTTCTTTTTTCTCAGTAAGTACTAGGCTTTCACATTCACAGAAAGAAAAATGTATTTGTTATATATGTATAACTCTGTCTTTCACACTTGGGGAGTAAATGCTCTGCAGATTTAAGTAACATGTCAATGTCTAAACATATACAGCACACACACATGCAAATTCCAAAAAGCAAACTTGTGTGGCTGTAAAGTGAACAGACAAGTTAGTGGTCCCAGCTCTAATGTCTTTACCCTTGTTCCATTTTGGTAAAATGGAAGTGGTATTAGCTCCTTCCTCTTTTCATAAGGGCTGTGATAAGGGGAAATCTGTTCATGTTTGTGAAAGGCAAAGATTTAGAGTGAAAGTGTCAGAGGAAAGCCCATGAGGAAATGTAATCAGTTTGTGTTCTAGGCAGAGCTTAAGTAGTGTTTAGTAAATAAGGTCTGAGGTCAAGTGATCAGGGTAAAAAGAAATTCTGAGCAGTTACCCAGTGAGGACAGTGACAATCTGTCTTATACAGTGAGGATCCTGTGACTGCAACTCAGTGCAGATGCATATAGAAGTCTGAATTAAGGCATGCAGAGCAATCATGACTTCAGCATTTCTTATTTCTGAGCATTTCACGTTTCCAACCTCAGTGTTTTTTTAATGTCATTATTAAGAGATAATAAGGAGACAGAAGTGTCCACCTAGCTGAAATACTGTGCACTTAACACATTTACAAAAGAATTACTTGGTTATCCATTTGGCCTCTGCAATAATATAGGACTGGACTTTATAGGCTACATGCCACTGCCTACTTTTTGAAAGCCCCAGGCAATGAGCCTGGGGAGATACTCATATTCTTGTGTATTTCATTGTTTAATTTTTCCCCACAATAAGCAGGTTATGTTTTCCCTTAACTCGATTACTTCCTCTTTTTATGCCTTTACGTACAAGCAAGCACCATGTTAAGGCTCATTGTCCTGACTGCTTAGAATCTAGTAAGTGTAAACAGGTATTAACATGCCCCTACAAACACAGCCAGCCAGTACAAAGCCAAACCAAAGCAGCTTTGGGTTGTCCTCCCATTGCACTCTTCAGAAACCTGAACAGGCTTGGATGATTTCTCCAGACCCCCAGTCCCTGCTGTTGCTTTATTTTGAACATCATTCAGGTTATCATCATTTCCTTTGTTTAGTAAGCCACTGATTTCAGAGCAAAATCATAGCTTCCAGGTCCTGTTTTGTGTGGTCTTTGTGGCAGCAAGACCAAACTCCACTGATCGTCCTTGTTGTCACACTGTATGCCAAGATGTTATCAAATCTGCTCCGTGTATCAGACCACCTATCACCTTCCATTTGTTGAGCCCAACATCTGCCTTTAAACAACACACTCACAAGCTCTTTCAATATGACATCTGCCAAGGCTTTTGCTTCCTTCTCATAGGCTGTGTATTTTGGGTTGGTTAATAGATGTTTGTTTTGCAGGGGTTTTTTCAATATGAACTTTTTTTTTTTGCTTGCTTTCTGCTTCTCCAAAGTCACATTGCATTTGTTCTCTGCCTAAACTTGCATTTGCAATTCAGCCCAGTTAAATAGCATTTGTTAATGCCACTAATGGGCTTTTAACTCCCCGCAACCCGATTAATAGTGGAGATATTAAGTACACCCAGAAGTAATGTTTACAAAAGGATCCACGTGATTTAGAAGCATGAGTCCTGTCAAATGTCTCCATGTCAGCTTTGCCTTTGAAAGTGAACTTCACAGTCTGGCATAGACTCAGAGAGCTGGGAGCATGCTCCATTTTGGTGGGGAGGGAGGCTTGCAAGCTTATCCCTCTGTAGCAGGACATTGGGGTGAGCATCAAATCAAAGTGGATTTGTGTGCATTGACATTTTTCCTTCCCTCCCTGACTGCTAGCAGTTTTTACGAGATCTTGTTTTCTGCCTTAAATCCTGTTCAACCACTCTTTTTGTTTTCTTCTTGTGTTTTTAAGGAAACAACAGGGTCTCACCATCACTTCAGGCTCCATCTCATTTATGCATGGATAAGCTCTCCAGTATTACTTGTTTTCACAATCTCTCTTTCTAAAATCCTTTCATCTTTCCTTGGTAGCAAGAACGGCCTTCATATTCCTCTTGTATGCACCCTTTTCCTGCAGCAGCTAATGACTGAGCATTCAGATTTGGTTGCTTTCCCTACAGCACCTGATATTAACATATCTAAATAAATACACCTATTTATGCAGGAGCCAGACAGGTATCCACAACAGACAGTGCTTGCTGGGTCCTTCTAATGCTCGTCTTTCTCACAAGGCTCACAAATGCCTTATCTCAATTGAGCCACCCTCAGTTTGCTTTCAGATCCCTGTATGGGCCAGTCCTAATTCTGAAAGAAAAACAAGACTAGACACTTATCTTCTTTCCTGGGCTCCTCCTTCAGGAAGAGGTTGTTTACATCTCAGTACATCCGAATAATTTCCCAAAATGGACAGCTAGCTACTTCGTGCTAATTCATTGCAGCAGGAACCACATCTCACTCATTGCACAAAAACGCTGAAGCTCCAGGGTCCCACATCCTACTCCAGCTGTGAGTTCTTCCCAAACATTCATAATAGGAGGAGGGCCTACCTTTCCAGCCAATGTCCACAGAATTAAATTGCTGTGAAGCTCCCTTTTGGCATTCCTTGACCTCATATAGGCACTGACCACCTTAAAGAACAAACACAACTTTTGCATTCATCCGAGTGATGATGCCCTGCAGAACCTTACTCAATTGTGTTGCATTTATCACCAGAATTAGAGGAATGGAGCTAGTGGTTGATCTGCTATGCTGACAACCAGAGATGGTTCCTGTACCATCTCTGAAAAGGCAACCTGTCTTGCTTCAGACACCACGTTATAACTGAGTGACATTCACCAATGATTCAGCAGAGACTTTATGGCTTTTGGCTGCTGATTTCTTGATGTTTGCATGGCAAAAGAATGCCATCTATCATTGTTTAGGGGCTTTGCCCATGTTGGCTTGCTCTGAGATTTGCTATTTGACACAAACTGAATTTTGAAGGGATGATCATGCTAGATGAGTCCCTGCTTTCAGCTTCTCATGCAGCAGGAGCTGTAGGCAAATGGATGATGTGCTAGCAGAGCTGATTCCCTCTCCCACTGACAGCTTTTAGTCACCAGACCACTCGCAAAGACCAATGTAGAGGACCAAAATGAGAAGAACCTCCAAAGTTTCTCCATGGAGCAGAGGAAGAATGGGATGTGACTGGACATCGCACAAGTTCTCAACATTTCCCTACTACATATAGCTATATATTGCGGAAGCAGTATACTATTTAGAAGTCACAGGATTTCCTATCATCTGCTCACACAAGTGGCAAAGATTGTTTTTTTAATATACACATTTTTATATATCTAAAGCCTAGTGCTAGAGGGACCGATCTCCCTCTGATCAGAACCCTTCTTTTCAAAGAAGGTTGAGGGCGTACTCATCTGGGGTACCACAGTGTTAGAGGGTGGAATTAGACCTACACCCATCTCATGGCAACTGGCAAGACAGGAAAGGGCAGAGTTAGCCAGGGGGATCCAAGAATCATTTGGTACCTGGTGAATCTGAGACATGGAGTAGTCAAAGAGAGAATGAAGAACCACAGTATGCATGCAAGGAGCAACCGTGCTGGACTGCACGCTGCTTCCCTATGGGCGCCTGCCAAGCACAGCCCTGCCTGATTTTGGCCACCCTGCTGTGAGTGTGTTTCCAACAAAACAAAAGAGAAAAGGGTTTTATTTCAAGAAAAAACACCCACATAGAAATTGAATAAATGCTATTTAAATCCTCTGTCTCCTTTTCATGAGCTTAATACAGAACACAGGTCCATCTCAAAGTCCCAGCACGCTGCAGAGGGCTTCTGAGACCACCTCTGTGGGAGACATATCTCTGATGTGGTCCCATCCACAAACCCCTCTGAAGCACTCTATACAAAGGCAAAGGCAAACTGGCAGCTCCAGCCACTAAGAAAGCAGCTGCTTTGCTGGAAAAAAAAAGGTCCATGTTTCTTTTGCTCATTAAAACCCTTTGGTTTTTGCTGAAGACAGACTTCTAGATCTAGCCAAGGAGTGAGACATCCCCTATTCTCCTGCACAGATGCTACAGTTCTGTGGGGAAGCAGAAATTAGTTAAGAAGAACGAGATTGCTCATGGAGGGCCCAGCCTTCCTCTGTCTGAGGGCATCACGGGCATGCTTGTGCACTGCAAACATGGGCAGTTTCAGGTAAGCCTGAAACATCAAGAGCCCTCAGCTTCCCTGCCAGACAATGGTCTTACCCTTCTTTAAAGGTTGGTTCAAGGAGGGATGTGTGTAGTTTGGGAGCTCTAAGGAGGCTTTCTGTCTTCTTGGAGCACTGAGAAATCTCCAGCAAGCAGTGCGATTGATGAGGGGTGTCAGTGAGGGACCTGACAATTGAGAGGTTCTTTCATAACCACCATCCTCATATTTAGGCCAGGTTTATACACTCCAAGGACCTATCTACCTCTACATCCACCTAAGTGCTACGAAATTTATTAAGATTATTATTATTATTTGTCATAAGGACTCTGCAAATATGAGGTGAATATTAAAACCTAGTTGTAATAAACTCTGCATCAGCAGTACAAACCTGTCCCAAAGAACAGATAGACACAATGGAGCAAGCATGGGGACTGAGGATAGGAGGGGGAAAATCAGGGAGGTCAGGGCAGTTGTACGATAAGAGAGCTGGCACATTAGTCTCAAGGGCACACTTTGTGTCTAATAACTCACATGTGAGCTATTCCTATGAATAACAGCCAAGCTTCACTTCTGTTGTCTTCTCCTTTCTTCACCTCTCACTATGATACCTACTGGAAGTGAAACTCAGATCACACTAAGATCAAGGGGAAAGAGAAACTGGGACATGGGTGTTTACGGCTTACCGTGTTCATATCTATGTCAATGACCAGTGGTCAGAAGGACATCTACCAATGTGTGCAAACACATGTTGAAGAAATTGTTCTGGCAAGTTGAGAGATAATTAAAAAAAAAACACAGGGAGGTCTGTAAGCAGGAGAGCTCAGGCTGAACCATTAAAAGCTGGCTAGTCACTAGGAATGCAGCAGCGACCTTATGGTCACAGCAAGACACGAGAGATCATCAGCTCTTCAATTCACCAGAGTTTGGTGAGGGGACACATCCCTTGGAAATCAGCACTGAAGTTAGTGGGCCAGGGAAGTCTGCAGAGTGGTATTACTACCAAGGCATGATATCCTCAGATGGTGCAAATTAGTGCTTCACTAAAAAGTTAGGTGATGATGTGTCCCTAATCTTTTTTTTTTTTTTTTTTTTGCTGGTTCAGTGTTGTGAACTTTTACCACAAGCAGAATTCTACCCTGTTGTTGTTTCGATAACAGACAGAGGATGTTTTGCAAAACTTTGTGGCAGAACATGTAACGCTGGCCAGAGGGCTGTCATATTTGCAAAACTGGGTGAAATGTTGCAAACAGGCAGACTGGCGCCATGGGAGAGCAATTCTGAAAAACGAACTCCTGGACACTTCCCGCTTTCTGTCAGGCACCCAAATGCCCTCCAGGTATGCTTTTAACAAATGCTCCTGCATCCCAAATTCTGTCTAGCTTCCAGGACCTCAAAGGATTGCCCCAGCATGTGCAAAAGGTTATAAATAATCAAAGTTATATAAAAAAAAAGAAACCAGAGGTTTGACTATAAGTGTTTAAAAAAAGTATTGGCTTTGCACTCAATAGTTCTGCAGGGAACTTGCCATGCCGCAATGCCAATGACCGAGAATGCCACCAGTATGTCCCTCTTAGGGGCCACCCAAAATGTCTGAGTACATGGCTGTGCCATTGAGTGATTCCCTAAAATAAAATGACTATAATTGTGGTTAGGCTTTAACTATCCAGGAGCCACATGAAAGAACATAAAAGCCACAGAATAACTTAGCTACATTGCCTACTGGGGCTTTGCCAGCTATTTCTGAGATGATGAAACCTCTATCTCTGCAGAACTTATGCTCAAGTTCAGGTTCCCTGTTCTTTGATTTACCTTGCATGGAAATCCGCTCTATCACCTTGAATTCACCAGTGTTTGTTCTTCCGTAGCTGTATCCTATCATGGAAATGTAATTAAGGATAAGCTGTTCTCTGGCACCAACCTTGCCCAAGTCCCACTCCAAACCCAGTACAGTCTGAAGAAGAGGCGATCTGTTCCCAGGACATTGCATAGGAATGCATGGTTATCCTGCTGAGTCACCCTGATAGAAGGCACTTCTGCCATGCAAAGGTATGCAGTTATTTTTGCTTGGTGCTTCATCATGTGCAAAGCCAAGCCAGCTCACCAAAGTATAGGAAGGAGACGTAGGGAAGATCTACAGTTTGTGGTGGGAGCAGCACAAGGGGCTGGCCATGCCAGTAAAACTGTTCCGAAGTCTTTAATTATCTGCCACAGCGTGAGTGGTGCTCTTGACCACTTTTTGAATAACGGAGTTACAGCAACAGCAGAAGAAGTAAGAATTACTTCCTACAGCCACAGTCTACATATTAGGAGACATGTCTAATGCTGAGAGACCCAGAAATGAGGATAAAAATTGTGTCTTGCAAGGGGACTGGTGGAATTCCTGCACTAGGGAGGAAATTCAGAAAAAAGAGGAATGGTACAAAAAGCTTGGAACTGTATGTGGGGCATTTGATAACTTCCTTTCATTTTTTTGTTTGCCCAGAGAAGGCAAGCAACCATGAAAGAGAAGCTATGTCCAGGGGTGACAAAGTCACTTAGGACCCTAAACCTGCATTTCAGAAGTGGATTAGGGGGAGAGCTTTCAGCAGGAGAATTTTCTAAAGCCCATCAGGTTTTGAAAACGAGTCTTGGGTCCTCAAAGATTTAAACCTATTGAGCGTTTAAACACTCTAATACCCACTTCTCAAAGCTGCGGAAGTTCCCACTCCTGCCTCCATGTATGTACCCTGCTCCCACTCCTCTGCAGAGCTGTGCTGGCAGCGTGGTCCTGTCGGGCAGCTGCAGCGGCCTTTGTGCCCTGCTCTTTGTGTATCATTCCTAAGATATTAGAGCAAAGCCAGCCAGTGAGCAGAGTCTATGTTATTAGGTTCAGAGTTGGCAAGTACAGTAGCAGTGTAAACAGCAGACACCTCCAGAAGAACCAGCCTCTGTCTCCAAGGCTCATGCTTCTCTGGTCTCCTGAATTTGTGGATAGTTTCAAAGCTGATGCACTGCCCAAGCAGAACAGGTACAGCCCCTTGCACTAACCTAAGACTTTTGGCAACTGGGGAAGCAATAGCCTGCATACATCACCTGCCTGTACAGCTGCACTGGTACGTGGCCAGTGATTACAGGGAGCAGGAAAGAAGGGCACCAAATGCCCTCCCCCATACAGAACACATTTGCATCTTCCACAGTTTAGCTATGGTAGTCCCCAATTAGCAAATGACCAAGGTGCTGCTCAGGTAGGCTTGACTAGGAAAGTCCATGTCCCAGAAGAAGCTGTTGGGATTCCTAAGCCATTTGAAGAGTATGATCATATGTTCACCTCCTCTTCCCTCTTTGTCTCTTGGGTTCCCCATTATTTGGTTTAGAGGTGCTTGTGTGCTGATGTTTAAACCCCTCATACTGCTAAAGTCATCTGGCTCATGAAACCCCCTTGGAAAAATGTATTGATCTTCTGACACATTTCAGCATGGACCCCACACACCCACCAGGAGCACGTGGTGGAACTAAGACCTGGCACACCATTCCAGGTACAGAATGGTAAGAGGGCAGGACACTCACCCCACCCCACCCCACCCCCAGTTCACACTACTGATCAGGAATTACACACCCAGATAGGCAGTGAGGTCATGAAGCTACGAAGCTTTGCCCATTGCTGCCTGGGAAATCTCTTTCCGCTTCCATCTCCCCTCTGCCGTCACAAATTGTGTTAATGAGCAGCTGAGGAGGGACCTTGTTAGTGCTCCCCTGTCTGGGTGGAAGGGAGAAGAGTTTCCTGCCAACTCCATGTTCAGAAATTCTACTATAAAGCAGAAATTTTAACTTGTACATAAAGCCAGTTTCCAGACACCTATGCTGATGAGAAAAACTTCACAATATTAAAGTTAACAGCTTGAAAACTGATAGGCAAATAAATCCCCCTGCCCCAACTACCTTTCTTCTTAGTGCCTCTGGTCTCTAAGGAAAACCTCCAGGAGTTTGACCTGGGGCAATGGGACAGCTGAGGCTGGTGATAGCACGTAAGTGGCACTTGGGTATTGTGTTGTCCTGCACAGAGGTGAGCGTGCTGGCAAATGGGAAGGCAATGCGTACTGTGCTATGCTAATTATATATATATATGCCTGTAACCGGGGAAGGGCCTGTGTACCTGCCAGTGCCTGGAAGAGCCTGGAAGGACAGGCATGATATGCAAAACTGCTATTCCTCCTTTCGCTTCTCCTCCCCATTCAAGGCACTTACACAGAACACAATTAAGGATGATATTTATTTATTTATTTATTTGAATGAAAAAGAAAAATTGTGCTTGTGATGTGGCAGGAGAGCTGCCAGAAGAGGAACTGGAGCCCTTCCAGTACCTCACAGTCTAGTAGTTAAGTATTGCCTGAATTGGGCACCAGGGAATCTCGAGTCCTGCTTTCTTCCACTTACTGGTTTATAATTCCTGTCATTTAAAAAGGCACCTTGTAAATATTTATTCCATTGTTCATCAGTATATAATTGAGTCAATTGCAGGCTTACCTTGTTAGAGGGAGGAAAGCACCCTGCAAGGGGAAGTTTTCTCTTTTCTGAGCTCTTCCTTGCCTGCTGGGGTGCGATGGCACCAGCAGCTCAGTGCCTTACAATCTCCCACAGCTGCTTTCCAGCTGCCTCAGAAAGGGGTGAGGTCACCTTAGAGAAGGTCTTCTCTCTTCATTGCCAGATCTTCCCTTAGCTGTGTGGCACCTGCTTCATCTTCCCGCATCAGTGGTCCTCCACTGGCTGCTGTGCCAGCCCAAGCCCCAGTCTCACCTCCCAAGCAAGCCAAGACCTTCCACATGGTTGGTTCATGTGTAGCTGGTGTGGAGGTGTGGTTGCCTCCTCCCAGCCCTTCCTGCTGAGAAATGTAGTTGCTAGTCTCAGTAGCAGTGCTCTGCAGTTTGCACAGCACACGCATAATGCTATATACAGCGTGCCTGAGGTTGACTGGCTCCCTACTCAAGTCAATGTGATTTTTAAAAAAATGTTTTCCTATTACTATTACTTGCATTTAATGCACAGGCCAAGGCTTGTCTGATGCTCTGGCAGAAGCCGTGCCTCTCTGTTACACCTTATGAACAAAGTTAGTAGAGATCTTTGCTGCATTCCAATAAGGGACTGAGCAACCAGTCTTCTGGTTAATCATTTATCACTGTGTGAACCTGCTGAATAGCAGATATACTAGAAAGGGGAAAGGAAAGGGCACGGCAAGAGATTAACCGAGGACAGCCAAATGTCAACCAGAAAGGAGAGGGGATGAGGCTGGAGAGGTCAGGTGGCAAACAGGAAGGCAATTGTAGTATAAACACTGCCTCTCAGCAGCACAGGGGCCAGATGCACTGTTCCACTCCCAGTTCAGCCCTCTCTCCTGAGGGCTGCAGGGTGGATGACTAGCTACTGCCTCCAGCTGAATTTGATGACTTGTATGCCTAGGAGAGCCTTTGGGATTCACTAAGTTTCTTCCACCTTTCCAAGACTCAGGTCTCAGCTGCTCTCAAATGTGTGCTTCTCACAAGGAGAGAGGCCTGTTGTGATCCTTGCAGCCATCAAAAACACACTGCAAAGTGCTGTTCTCACCAGCGGCTCTGACTGCCAGGCCCACTGACAGGAGATCAGAGAGTGAACTTTCCAGGAACTGACTTCTCTGATGGACCACTGCTTTTGCAGCATGGTAGGGCTGGTGGGGCAAAACACAACCTGTATCTGGTAGGACCATAAGTAGAGCTAGAGGAGAACAAATGTCCCTCTCCCAGGAACCCAATGGGGTATTCACTTTAGCCTGCCAACAGCTAAAAACCAGTGGGCTGGAACAGTGAATATGGCCACTGCAACCTAGGCTCTGACTGATCCTGACCAGCCCTGTTAGATGGTAGTTAGCTAGGAAAGTAGGCATGACCACATGAGCACTGTCAGGATTTATGGTATGCTTTTACTAGTTGGTGGATGGCAGGATGCTTGGCCTCATGGCAATGGTGTCTGGGTAGGCAGCAATCCCATGTGGGCTGGGACAGGGTCTATCCCCACACTAAACAAACTTCTAGTGAGGAAAGTAGATGTGGATGGCACCCCAGGCAGTGGCAAAGACTCCATTTTGTCACCTGTTGACATAATAACAGTATGACATAGGCAGCATGCTCAGAGCATGGCAGCAAAACATTGTACCATGGGATATCTGCCCAGAAAGTGGGGTGTTTGTTTTGAGGAAAGCATAATACAGAGTGAATGCCACAATTCAGAGAGCAAAGTACTTCAGCCAACATAAACAAAGCAGTTATTGATATATTTACATGACTGACGTTCCTGCCTTGAATTGTCACCATCCATTGGACTCAATTGCCTTTTCTTTGTCTTCCACCTCAAGCCTCAGTGTTGATCCAAACACAGGAGTAGCTCTGAGAAGTCTGGTTGCTTATCGTATAGCTTTGTCCATCTTGATGGGGAATGCTCTGGAAAAGCCTGTAGTGCCAACATGTTTAAACCTGCTGCTACCAGCTGTCCCACTTTTGCTTTGTGGCTATGAGCTGCCCTTGCTCTAGTCATTCTGAGATATCCCCATGATCTTTGCCTTCATCTGGGGTCATCAGTGGTGGGAAGGTTGTGGTGAGTCTCAGTGGAAAAAAGGGTGAAGGTCGAGCCTGTCCCCTATAGCTGTACGTCTCCCCAGAGCCCATGTCCTTCTCCTGGGGTGAGGGGTAGAGAGAAGTTGTGTACACCTTAACTGAGGGGAAGAAGGCTATACCCATGCTCCTAGGGGTCAGCAGAAACAGCAAATACCCTCTAGCGTCTGTCTGTCTCCGCCTCATCTCTCGCACGGCACTGCTTGGCCATTGCTTTGTTCATGAATCACTTGAAGACATCTTAGGCTGTTCCCAGCCCTCCCCAATTGACTTTATGACTCTGCTGGGATGCAGTTGAGTCCTCCCTACCTTCTATATCTTGTAACAGATACATGCCAGACACTCATACAAGAATTACACTCCCATCTATGGGGCCATGGTATATAAAGAAATAGGTCAACAGAGACACAACACAACCTTTACTGTTTCAGTACCAATCTTCATGCCAGCTGCCAGTCTGTTTTCCTCCATCTGCTCATGCCAAACTGGTGTGAGCTTAGCAAGAGTAAAAGATTTGCTACATTTTTCTCCCTCTCCTGTAGAAGACTGGCCCAGTTTTCAGCTGGCTGGCAAGGAAGATAAGGTAGGAAGGGCAACAGGGACTCACAACTATCTGAGGACTCAGCAGGCTGGCCCTTCAAAGACAGGGAGGAGTTTGTTACTCTCACTGTTTTTTAAAATAGTAAGAAGTGAAAGAATGAAATAAGCTATTGCCTATTTGATGGCCCCAGCAGTATTATATTGCTTCACAGCTGCATGACAAAAACAAACAAATATGTCTACCAGAAACTATCCTGTATTTGCATGCCCACAAGCACAAATTGCACTGCAAAATATTTTTGCACTCACTGTTCTCACTAAAAGCAATTAAAATAAGCAGGAATGTTTTGGCAAAGCCAAAGATATCTCTGTGAACTTGATTTGGGCAATTTGTAAACTTGATTTGGGCAATTTACATTGCAGCAGCTAAATATCAGCTGAAAATGAGGGCATTGATCGAGCAGGGAACCAGTATTTCACTTTTTCTTTTCAAGGCTCTGCTGAACTGCAACATGGCATGATCATCAGGGTGGGGAGAAGTGCAAATGGGTGACTGAAGAGAAAAAGGGAGGGAAAACGAGAGGAATGGAAGTGGCATTACTGGCCAGTGGTTATATGATTTAATGCCTAATGGAAATAAAATGTTTTGGCATTTAAGTTTTTCCATGGAGCCGGCAGCAGAGCAAGGGAGCAACAGCTTGGTAAAGAAGCCAAGGTTCCTTGTGACCCAGGCAGCAGCTGTGGTGCAACATAGCACAGCATCCTTCTGGGAAGGGGATCACTCCCAACGTGGACAGGTTGTCTCCAGCTGCATTTGGGGACAAAGTGGTTCTCTTTGTATATAATGTGTCAGAGAAACCTAAATGTATCAAAGAGTCTTCTCTTGACCAGGTCCATGCTCTGTTGGCCACCACGTCCTTGATGTAGCCGTCCTGTCAAACTTGCAGCTTAGCTCTCTACAGGACTTTGCTGGATATGTTAAGTTCCTCTGCTTCATTTTACCTGACAGACCCTGACGGACCAGCAGCTGCTGGAATGTTACAGCTAGACACACTTCTGTCTGCAGAAGCCCAGAAATACTGGACTTCTCATGAAAGCACAAGCAAGCCATTGATGTCAGTGTGCAAACCTGGGCTCATCAGAAAACATGGCTGTGACCTGGAAGACATAATGCCAAATAAAAGTTAATTCCCTCCCAAGCAAAATAGTGAATGGAAGTGGGATGACAGGTACCCGAGACTAGGGAGGGGGGTGTCAACCACCCATATGTGATACAGCAGGGCAGCTTTGTCCCACAAAATACTGATGTTAACCCCCATCTAAGATATTCCTGTGCAAAGAGAGAGGTTTTTTGCCAATTGTACAACAAATGAGAGGGTAATTATTAATACAGTCATAAAAAAATGAATAACACCTCACAGCAGAGCCAGACCCTCTGCTCCCCCATGCCAGTTCAGATCAGAAGGCTACATGTCACACAGATGATGAACAGGCCTTCAGCTCCACTGCTGCAAAGGGAGAATCTCAGTCATCTTATTCTTCAGAGCTGGCAGCTGAGCCGTAGAAATTATCAAGATCTCTTCCTCAGGGACTTTCTAGGAACTCATTTCAGGAGGATTCCTGTTGCTGAAAGGGACATGCATCAAAGTGCTATATATCCTGTGGGAGGAGAAGGGGAATTCTTTTGCAGACATCATCTCTTCCTTATGTAATTAAAAAAGTCAATGGGAAACGAATCCAGACATGAATATTTATCTTTGGCTTCCTGGTAAGCATTTCACTGCACTAATTTCCTTGGCCTCCTTCCAGTTCACTTACAGAGAGAACCCAGATACAGTGGCTCCTCATAAGGACTTGGGCACCTGGGGACATGTAGCCTGAGAACCTGTTGACCCTCAAGTTGTCTAACTGGGCTGATACATGCATCTTCATCTTGTGTATCCCCTGAAGACTCACCCCTCAAAGTAGTCTTTTCCATAAAGGGTAACACTGCAGTAATTCTATTAACGAGTAACGCTGTGAAACTGCCTGCTGGTCCCTTCCCACACACCACCCTGCCTCCCATTCCAGGGAGATGTCTGAGGGGGTAAGATGGAAAGCAATCTTTCAGCTTGGCTGCATCAGTTTTAGACATCAGCAGGACACAGGCCTCCTGTGGGCCTGCTGCACAAGGATGACTTTCATTCCATGAGGCCAAACCATTAGGGCTTGGGAAGGGACCACAGACACAGCCCAAGGCAGCATTAAAGATGGCATCCTGCTGTGCCTCCTGTTTCCCCACGCACTCTCACCCCACAAGGCTCTCCAATGCAGTCCTTTCCATGGTCCGCAGGAAGAAAGCAACACAGCCAAAGTCTCCCTAACTAGACCCCATGTCCCCACTGTCAGTGCTCCCTTGCTCAAGGATGCTACTACCTACTCTGACTTATTATGCGCAAGGGAGCCCCAGCCCCTACAACAGAACATTCCCTCAGCCCACTTCTTTGCACAAAAAGCTCTGCTCAGAGCCAGGTAAATTTGCTAAGTTGAGGAACACCAGGTTAGGAAGAGCAGATGTTAGACTTCTCTGTATAACCCTATTTTTCCTCCCCCCAGGTACAAACACTACAAAAGACAGTCAAACTTTTACCCCACAGGTTTCTTGTCTGCACAGAATGAACTATAATATGCAAGCTGCACAGGTTCATAATTCCCTCCAGCTTTATCCATCTTTATTTTCTACTCTATCCAATCTCTGCCCTGAACATACTATTATTCATTTCCTGCTGTGGTACATTTCCCATTGTACCTGTTCCTTTATAAACATTAACAAGATTAAGGCTAACATGATGAGCTTAAGCCCCAAACTTTTGGATCATCCATCAGTTTGGACTTCTGCTCAATCTGGATTCCCCCTGTCTCACCTAGGGTCCCTACATTGGGAAATTGACTGCCTGATAGCAACTCTGTGGTTAGTGGACAGAATTAGAAACCTCTCCGTGGGTGATTCCAATCACATTGTTGGCTGCAGGCAAGGATTCTCCCTTTTGAACTTATTTTGGGATAGCTGCTTCTTGTCATCCATTGGTGGTTTCCTGCCACCTCTCAGTGGTTTCCCTTTCTGAGCAGGCATTGGTCAGCAGCTCAGAGAGCACCTTCAGCCTCCAGTCTAATGCAGGGGGATGAAGTGTCTGTCACAGACTGTACACAGCAGTGGCTCACCAGCAGTGCACCAGAGCTATCCCTGTGGTGGGAGTGGGAAAAGAGCAGAGCAGCAAACAGGGGCACAAACTCTGCTAGGGTAATCCCTTCCTGCCAGTGACTCAGAGACTTTAACCTGCTCATATTACCTCACACAGAGCTAAGGTGACTCACATGCTACCTGATCACTTGATAACTTTAGTAGTGAGTCTCTAATTGCAAGCCAACAATGTCCTACTATTCACTGAAAGTGAAAATTTTGTGTGGAGTGTGATGGAGAAGCAGGATCTCTCTTCTCTCCTCAGCTCCTGGACAAACTGATCTGCTATCTGGTCAGTGGGGAAGAGAGGACCACATGTTAGAAAATCAGAGGAATCAAGAGGCAAAAGGAAGATTAGAAGATAGAATAAATTAATTGTTCAGCCTTTGGGAGGCAGAACTGACGGGAGACAAGGTTATGCTCCTTGCATGTGCAAAAGTCTGCCACAGAGAAGAAGGGAATAAATTGTTTTCACTGGCCACTTGGACAGGACAAGAGAAATGTGATGAGGCTATAGTGAGTTGGTGCTGGACAGCTAGGGCTAGACTTCCTCTTTGGGAAGCTGTGGTCTGCAGGGCATGGGGATGCCATGGGAGGTTGCGAAACATGCATTGGTCACGTTTAGTTTGGGTAGTGCTGACCTTGTCTGGAGACAAGGCAGTGGAGTTGGTGACTGAGAGGACTCTTCCAGGACACCAGCAAGGCAGGTACTTTGCCACTGGTTTTGCCATCTAACTGGGACAGAAGAGCTTGGGCAGCTCTTGCTGTGCTTGAGGCTGGGAAACAGCCTCTTGCTCTATTCCAGTCACCTTTTCCTCTTGTGTCTCACTTCCACCAGTTCCTCATTTTCACCATCCTCTCCTACATGTCAACATTTAATCCCTGTCTTTGATCTTCCCTTTCTTCCCATCTCATTTCTCATCAGCTTCTAACTTCTTTCCCCCATTCTTTCCTACTGTCCTTCCTGCACCCTCCACCAACCAGCTCCCTAATTCTTCTCCTATCCTTCTACCTCCTACCTTTCTACATTAACACTCAGGATGCTCCTCCCCTGCATGATCTGAAATCACATCTAGCAGTGAAGACATGGAAAAGAGACTCACCACAAGTTCCCACATGTCTAAGTCTCAGTGCCAGTGGTGCAATTGCAGAGGAAGCCTTGCTCAGCAAGGAGGGATCCCTGAGACAGCAGCACAGGCTCTCCTGCACCCCAGGGCCAGCAAAAGCC
The DNA here is from genome assembly GCA_033124195.1 of Coracias cyanogaster. NCBI lineage: Eukaryota > Metazoa > Chordata > Aves > Coraciiformes > Coraciidae > Coracias > Coracias cyanogaster. Next base: position 270,506 of record JAVSBS010023103.1, read on the forward strand.
CTGGGAGACACTGGAGTGGAGGTGATGGAGGCAGAGCCCTAGGAGAATTTAGCAGCCAAAGTCTTACAGACCTTTGCCAAGTAGGTGCACACCACAGCTTTTTGGAGCTTAAAGCCTGGAAAGCTGTGGATCATTTTCTAAAAAGAGTAGCAACTAGTAATTTATTGACCCCTTCCTGGGAAAATGTCAAGGTTCCCCCTTCAAAGTACTCAGAGAAAATACTGTAAAAAAGGAAAGATTATTACAGGGCAAAGCAATGTCATTTTCCTAAACTTATTCTCAGAAGGCAATGAATCATTTTAACCAAAACTTTTTTTTTTAAAACTAATTAATTAATTAATCATGCTGAAACAAGAGACCTAGCATGGAAAATTTTAAGCAAAATAGTGACTGACAATGTTATAAGCAACTACAAGTTAAAAAAAAAAATAGCAGAATAAGACAAGGTGCTGGCTAGCTTCATTCACACAATAACAAGCCCCTCCTGTCAAATCTATCAACATGGTCATGCTAGTAGCAACTGGGAGGGAGTTTTGCCTGAATTAAGTCTAAGAAAAATATTGAGTAAGGACTTGTGATGTTGCCTGATAAAATCATGGTGCAAATAAGAAAGTGCAACAGCACTGAGTGTTGTATCTTACAAGGGCTGTACTTCCTTGTCAGTCAGGAAGCCCAGGTAGTTTATAGAGCACACGAGATCAGGAAGTCCATCAAGATGTTCCTGGCACAGATTAGTCACAGGACTATCTATCCAAGGGTCAGTCACATGTGTGGAAAATAAAAAAATAAAAAGCAGCTGACAATCTGTTGGTTTGTGAGCGTAATCGATGTGCACTGTAACGCTCCAAGGATCGCACAGTACACACACGCATTCCCATTCTCAGACTCAACATCCTTCATGTCATGAAGATTATTTTTGTGTAAATCTAAACAGCAAAGTACAACTTTGAATTACAAAACAGAGAGGCGGGACCTCACTTCAGAATGCCAACGTCCTCTCCTTTACAGGCAGATGGCAAAATTGCCATAAAAAGACACTTGGGGAGGAATTTGCCAGTAACACTTGGAGGGGTGTAAAGAGACTGTCCCTCCAAATTGAGGAATGACATATCAAACCAGTAGCCCCAGATTGTTATATCCCTGTATAGAGTTGTCCCCAGAGAGGGAATAAAAGTCTTTCCATTAGAAAATCAACAAGTTTGGGATACGTCAATGCAGAGTCACGTCTAACAACCCAACAGTTCAGTCAGTAGAAGCACAGGAAGATAGTATCATACCCACTAGCTCACTGGCAGAAGATGTACTAGGCTCCGGTGTGGACATGTTCAGCTTGTCCATGTTAAGCATGATAAAAGAGGAACAGACATTTGGCACTAGTGACTGCCATTAGATTTTCTGCCTCTCCCAAGTGCTGGTGACCTTAGAAAGTGCCATCTATGTCAACTGAGAGAACATTTGTGTCCTGCTCATATGGAATTAGCTTTGATTAATTTCCCTCCCCATTTTTACATCTTAAAGGCAAGCCATCTAAATTACACTTGCACCTTTGCAGCAAATGCCGGAGCACAAGGTCATTGTGATGAGGAAGACTCAGAGAAGTATGCCATGGGAAAGAGCAGGCCAAGTGGGGAGGACAAAGAGGGAGAGCTTTTCATGAGCAGTCACAGAAGACTAGTCCAACAGTAGTAACTGAACCTCAAATCTGAAGCATGGACCTGTATTAGGTAGCCCAGCAGTTCAGCCAGGTGTTGCCAAAGCCCATTGCAAGGTTTCCATCCCTTTCATTAACCCCGTGGTTGTGCTCCTCTACCCACAGCAGCCCATACCAGGGTAAAAGAGCAGGCAGATTCAGGGCATAACACACAGCAAACAGCAGATTCCAACAACTTTCTCACCGTGTTGCATGATATTTTTTGCTTTCTTCAAGATTTCATCTGCTGCAGATTCCCAGTAAAGGAACAGGCATAGAAGTAAAAAGTGTGAGTGGCGCCTTCCTCAGATAGATTTCACACTTCTAAGGCTCAAAGGAGGAAAGCAGCATCACTTTGATCAAGTGCTGTGTGCTGTGTATAGTTAATGACAATGACATCACTCTCTCCTGTGCTTGACACCTTGTCATTTTGGCTTACTCCTGATCTCTGAATGTAACCCCTTTTCAAGAAGGGAAAGTATTTTCAAAAATATGCAAGTGACTTAAGAGCCCAAGCCCCATCACTGCTCAGTGAGGCATTTGCATCCATCTGAGCAGGCATTTAACAGAAGTACTTAACAGGTCAGTCACCCAGATGTGCAGTGAGACAGATGCCACCACAGGGAGCTTCAATCTGAATCAGACAGATTCACCTCTCTGGAGGTGCCCGTCTCCCTTCAAAGAGAGTTGAGGCTCATTGTAACATGCACTCCATCCTCTCTGGCTTTATAGAAGATGCAGATCACAACAGCAGCACTAGTTCAGCTCACAACTGAGTTGTGCCCATGAAAACATTTCATTATATATCTGCATTTGATCACCTAATTCCTATTGATGAGCATTTCCCTCCAGAAATGAGCCTACAGCTTAGATGAGCTACTCAAGGAGAGTAGCGTGGGGAAAAGCATTGGAAGGTATGTTTACAGGGGCTCTTTCACAGCCCCTCACTGTTTTTCTTCCCAAGTAGGGCTGCTCTTGAAGGTGCTGCCTCCGCTCAGGGTGCTCATGAGACCTGGGGTCAACACTGCCTGCAGGTTGAGGGGTTTTCAGTTCACACTGAACTGCTCCCTGATGGAGCAATAGGGGCTGCAGAGATGAAGGTGTTCTCCTTTCTGTCACAGGGGCTCAGTGAGCCTAGGAATGAAAGGTCTAAAGCCTCTCTATAGCCAAAAATATACTCTGCAACGTAGAGCATCAAGGTCTTGTGCTGTGGCATCTCGTGTTCCTCCAATAACAGTTACCCTTACACCAGCTCCACGCCCTGAGCCCAATCCTACCACATTCCTGCATAGGCTGCTGAATGTAGAGGTGTCACTGTTGCCACAGAAGGATTCCCCGGCATGGGATGACTTCTCCACCAGCATTATCTAGACAGTGCACCTGTGCCTGTGAAGCAGAGATCTCAGTCTCATAAACTTTGTGGCCATTAACCACTGCAATATCAAATATTGTCCCTGCTATTTGCTGTGTGATCTCTCTGGGAGCAGAAGCCATGTGAGGGTGTCCTTAAGTGTGAACACCAGGTTCCCCTAGAACAAGAGAACAAATATTTACTATGACATATTAAAATAAACCAACCCTTCATTCTTTGGAGCCAGATTGTAAACATGTAGGGTGTGTAGCCAGATGAATGTAATTGCCAGATAACACATTGTCTCACAATAATGCACTGTGGAGATCCCAAGCAAATACCAGTTACTAATCACTGTCACGTCAGTATACTGCAAAATAGTGACTGCTCTGTTTGCTGTTGACTCATTGTGATTTTGAAGAACCTCATCCATGAGCATCCTCTGAGACTGTCCACAGGGAATGTCTCTCTGCCTTCCCTTTGTCCATGACCATACCTTTATAGCAGGTGATTGCGAGTTAAATCATGTGCAGGGAAGGAATGGAACCAAAGCCACATATTAAAACAAGCCTGTCTTAGAAAATGCTGTCTGGAGCATACAAAGAGAAAAATCTGTGGCTGAAACATTTATAAAGTGTAGCTAAACAGAGGAAAAGGCCGTACTGCAGGGTTTTCTTCCCCTGGATAAGGCAGGTGCAATGACAACCATCTGAGATCTTCAGTTTTCCCAGTGTTTTCCCATTTGTACTCTGTACAACCCTACCTCAGGCAGACTCAAATTAACACAGAAGTGACCAAGAGTTCATGCTGTTTGTGTAAACCAACATACTTCTGAAGTATCATCCTATCTCTCATCCTGCTACGTGCCCTCATTTCTACGTAGGGGAAAAGACCTTTCTTTTCATACAAGTGTAAATAAAGTGCCGGACACAGCCACCATGACTGAGAAATAGACCAGGAGATGTAGCCCTTTCAAACCATGGAAGCAGCCATAGGAATAGAGCCAGTTTCACAACATATGGAGGCTGTCAGATACCCAGGTATTTGAGCAATGGCTTCAGCAGAGATCAGCAATTAGTAAACATCTCCTACCTGGGCTGGGATGGTGTAGCCAGACCTAAGGGTAGCATAGAAAGCATAGGCTTTGGTTGCACCTACACTACAGAAGGAGGCCCAAGAACAGCAGCCCGTGGTCAGCTTTTGACCAGCTTAATTTCAGTATGCAGAGCAGAGTTTGCATCCTGGTGAAGACCTCAGCAGAGACTGCCTTCCCCTGTAAGAACCTCATCGCCATCGAGCACTTGTTGCCTCAATGTTGTGTTTTTGCTGCTGCTGCTCGCACTCAAGCCACTAAGAAAACAAGCTATGCCCACTTGTGCTGGAGTCTGCCAGGTTTCCTTAGCATCTAAAATGAGGGAGGAACTACATTTGGTATTTCTAAAGAGGCTTCTTTAGAAAAAAAATCTAATACTACTAGGACTCTTTGGTTTTTTGTGTTCCACAGCTGAAGACCTAGAACATCGGAGCATCAAGTGTTGAAAGATGAAAGGCAGAAAAGCAGGAGAAATGTGTCATGGTCCAGGCAGAGGTTACAGGAGTGTCTTACAGAGAAGTCAGCAGACTGGTACTATGAAGATAAGTGCTTAATTCCCATTGCAGAGGCCCTGTATGACACTGAGACAAACATTTCCTCTGTGACACATAGGAAACAATTTCAGCTGGCTGTGCTCCAATTACCCCTCTGGAAATGAGATCATCTGGTGCTCACTGTTCCATTCATCTCCCATAAGGGCAAGTCCCACTGGCATTCAGATGTTTCCCCAGGTGCTCTCATCATGGGCACCAGCTAATAAAACCCTCAGGAGAACAACATCCCAGCACACAGTGGCAGCTGGTGTCTCATGAGAAAGCAGGCTGTGTTGGAGAAGCCTCAGCTCCATGAAAACAGTCTGTGCCATGTTAAGTGCTCCTGGGGCTGGCCTGAGTAAAGCGGTGGGTATAGCAAGGAAGCAATGGAGCAGACTTGTGCCTGCAGATTCTCTGGTGGCAATTTGGAGGGATCCTGTTGAAGCTGTTACCGTGGCAGCCAGAGGGGCTATCTGACGTGGATGGGACTCTGTCATCCCCCTTGTCACTTCTGATGGTGAATGTGAACAGCCTGCCAACCCTAGACTTCTCTCCCTTGCCAGGCGCAAAACCCTGGGTTGTACCTCCCTGTGTGCCAGATAAAAAACACTCCAGAAAGTTTTGTTCCATACACCTATAAAACAGTTCACTATGAAGCTCCTGTTCCTCAGAGACCCCTTGAAGAATGCCTCTCTCACTGAGAGCACCAAGTGACAGGGTCCCCAAGACATCCTACTTTTCTGCTGCAGGTCTGATTAAACACCCACTCAGCTGCCAAACGGCATGCTATAAATTGCGAAGATGACTCTTCTGCCATCATCTGAGCACCCTCCACATGTGAGCACCCCTTTGCCAGCACCCAGGCATCCCTTTTCTCAGTGTTGTAAAGAAAGGAGAAACACATTTGCAAAACCATGGCTGTACATGGGGGAGTGAGGGCTTCTGCTGAGTACAGGGTGAAGTGAGGGCCTGAAGGGAGGACCCAGGGAGAAATCATGGGAGCAGATACTCCGTTAGAGCAATTTGAGATGGCCTCATTGACTTTGCCTTGTCCTGGCTGGGTCACGCCTCCTGTGCCATGTTTCCTGAAATAGGGATCCACATGTCTGTCTCCATGAGAGCAGACTGTCCTAGCACTGTTTAGAAGCTATGTAAGTGGAAAGCATTTTTACAGAGGCTAATTTGACATGTAGCATTTCAGCATTTCAGGAACTTAACATTTATTCCATTCACATTTCTAGCTAGAGGCAGCATCTTTATTTTTATGGTTTGTTAAAAAAAAAAAAAAGCCCAGTAGGAAAATAAAAAAGGCACAAAAAAAAAAGAGAACACTGAGCAAATAATAAAGTGTGTGCGTGATTTGGTGTGTAGTACCCCAGCCACAGGGCTACAGCAACATTTGGTCTCATGGACCTTTTTGCTCAAATTAAGGTAATTATTCAACTACTGATGACAGTCTGCTGTGTTACATCTGTGGATTAGCCCATAGAGAGGGACATGACAAATACTCTATAGCTTGACACATGCATGTGACTTCAGACTTGATCTAAGGTCTAAGGATAGACTGTTCTTATGTGCAGAATTATTAAGCCTTGATTAAACCTCAAGACATAGAAAGACGGAAAGATAGAAATGTGGGAAGATAGAAAGATAGGTAGATAGATAGGTAGGTAGGTAGATAGATAGATAGGTAGGTAGGTAGATAGATTGATTCTAGGTAACGTTAAAATAGATACAGTCAGGAAATTTCTGCTGTAATCTCTTTCTGAGGGTAACAGATTTTCTACAAACATCAACAGGTTTTGTTTCCCAAAGGCTTTTTTTTTCTCAAGTTTTCTACTAGGAAAAGCAAAATCATATATTTTAAATCAGATAATTCAGTCTGACTGACTACATCTTTTGTTGACCTGGCCCAAAATACCCTCAAGTGCGTTTGCATACTGTGATGCACTGTCTCATCAGCGTTTGCATTTCTTTCCCATAATGTAGCAGTCTTCTGGTTCACATGAGGAAATGGAGCTACCATTCAATGTGGGTTGTGTGCCTCCATACTAATATTCTTTGTAATACTGAACGGACTCAAAAGGAAGCATTCTAGTAAACAGTCAACTGACTCAGAACATTGTCACTTAGAAATGTCAGATGATAGTCCATTTCCCTCAGAAATGTCAATAAAAGTAATTTACCGATTTAAACATTTTAGAATTTTTCATTTAAAAAACCTCTGTATTTCAAACATCCATTCAGTGTTTGTCATAAAACAAATGCTGAAGCATCCATTTCATTAAACAGTAATCATTATTTTCACTCTGCTTTCCTGCTGCATAGCAGCAAACACTAAAAAAAAAGGTAATATTTTACTAGGTCAAGTTGTAGAGCAGATTTGCTATAATGTAAATAAATTATGTCTCTGACAGGGAGACCTCATAACTTCCATACTTACACAGTGTTGACTACTTTCAAATGAGTCTTAGAAACTTTTGCTGCTTGAAGTTTAGTACTGAATCCGTGCACTATTTTTGCTTACAAAGGCAGAAGTGCCCACTGAACGCTGCTAATACAATTTTTTTTTCTTTACAATGAATGAGACACAGAAGACCTCAGGTCGTAAGATTTGTGGTGTGACAAAATGATAAACTTTGGATTTTAGTACCACTGAGAGCAAGCCCTGGGAGCTCACTTGCCAAGCAACAAGGTTCATCCCTGAGGCTGAGCCGTCTGTGAAGCCTTCTGGTGCTCAGCCATCTGGTCCCAAGGCTCCGTTCATGTTTGCAGTTTCCCACTGTAATTTGCACACCCACAAGTTGACATCTCTTGGGGAAATAGGACTAGTATTTTTATAAAGATTTGAGAGTTCATAGTTTTACATCTGTCTCTTCTTCTTAAGGGTTACCAGCACCTTCAAATCCAAAAGAGATACTTGGAAATATTCACCAGCTCTGGTGCAATTTAGACTGAAAGATGGAGGTTTAACTAACCCCCCCAATTTTGAGCCATGCATGGAATAGGCCTAGTGGTATTTGTTGTCCTCTAGAGAGAAACAGATAACCTCAGGAAGAAACAAGAGCCGGAAGGAGACCTACAAACCTGAAGATGAGGAAATGCAGAAAACATTGATGAGCTAAGGAGACAGGCGGAAGATTGGAGGTAGATGAGAAAGAAATTAATGTCTTGTTCACAGTGTTTTCATATTAACCTTATTATCCAGATCCTCAGATGGGGGATATTTTGGCCAAACCTTCAACAGGTGTTAAGCAGAGCATCTCTGTGTCACAAGTCCTGATTTAGCAACAGAAGGGTCACAGAAATCAGAAAATTAGTCCTTCCCTGTGGATTACTTAATCGGACTTTAGCTACCCCTGAGCCACATTTGCCCTAACCTCTGCCTTTCTAGTCAACCTAAGGCAAACTAGGAGACCAAATCCATGGTCTAAGCTGGTAAATGCATGCATTAGCACTGCAGTAGCACCACTTGATTGTTTGCTCCTTGAAAACACATCCTAGAAATATCTGTGGGGCTCTCATATCCCTGGTGGTTCTGGAAGTCTCACCTAAAAGCCCAGAAAGCAACAAGTCCCTGACACCACAGAACTGCCTCCAAGCTTTCCTTCTCAACACTACTAGACTGAGCACAGCAAGCAGAAGAATCCAACAAAACAAAGCCAAACAGCTTCCCACTGTTATTTTAAGCCAGGGAAGGGGATGGATGGAGGAGGTGGGGGAAATAAACCACTCAGCATACACTGGGAAATCATTTAGTTTTGGCCAATGGCCTCTTGTGGCTGTGGTTTCACAATGTCTCTGTATTCTATCTGTGTCGAGATGGAACCAGACTCCTGAAATAGACTGAACAAGCTAGACAGGAGCTATTTTAGTACCTGGAGCTTGTTCCCCTTAGACATTGTTGAGTGAGGGGAGAGAGTGGAAGAGGAGAGACAACAAGCCAGGGTGATGTTATTTTAACATGTGCAAGGGAGCTGTCAAAGTGCAGCAGTTTGGCTGTCTCAGCACACACCCCCGTCTGCCCCATTGCTACTACGTGCAAGGATGCACAGCCTGAGCTAGCACCCATGTAGACCAGAATTAGCCTGGTTTGTGTATGCACACATCTGTTGGAAAAGCATCACAACTTCCTTCATGTCTCACCAAGAGGGAAAAGTGAGTTAATGTCTCCACATGAGTTTATGCAAGGCATGACAGACGAGCTGACAAAAAGCAAGATGGACCTTCATTACCCAAGATATATACAAGTCACTCCTCCATCATACCACTATAATAGGTTGGCCACCACAGTTCTGCTCAGAAGAGGAGGGCAACTCATTCCCAGTACAGGATGTTGGAAGGGTGGTAGGATAATATACAAAGCAAAGTCTCCAGCATACCAGGTGATTTTTTGCACTCGCAGTCACAGTTTCGACACTATCTGATGCTGTGTGATGAGGGTAGGCTTTCAGAGACTCCATCTACTGAAGCAATACAGACCAGGCCTTTCCCCAGGCCTGTCTTGATCCTGATTTCAGGAGATCTCAGACCACAACTTGTCCTCTTTTTTTCACTGATTTTGCCACAATAAATAGCAAGTCTTGAAAATGTTCTCTCAGGTTGCCAGTGTTGCCCTTTAAAACCTCGGTGCAGGAGGAGGCTTGAACATCTGCACCTGAAGTATTTTCCTACATTCCTATACAGAAGGATGATATTAAATTCATCTTGGATTACATTAAATTTGTCTTGCTCAAGGCACACTGTGCTGAGGGCTCAGCCCTTCCATGGCAATTTCAAACTGAGTTACGCTGATTTATACTGGGCCCACTGTGGCCTGATACAATGTGACAAAACACCATGTCAGCTGTATCCGTGACACGTGACATCTTCTCTTTCTTTAACATAAGAAAGTAAAGTCATATAGCACCTTATATCACCTCCAAGTTGGTCAGAGGACAACTTGCTCCAAGGAGAATATTCCTCAGGAGTAGATGAAGCATCTTTGGCAGCCTCTTTCTATTGCTAAAGTCCTAAGGGAAAAATCTTTTGCTGCCCCAGTACCTGGATTCCTCTTTTCCTTTGCCTGAACCCTCTGCTACCCCCCTACGTTACAGCAAATCAGACTAAAAACACGTGAAGCATTGTGCTGCTTCTTTCAAGGTTAACTCTAATTTCTTTGCCCTTGCAACCAGACCTCCCTGACACAGTCAGCCATCTCTATCAGATAGAAAGAACTAAAACATGACACGAGAGGAGACCTCAGCTCCATTGGCTGCTTATCTCAGTACCTGCGGCCAAAACAGAAAGCCTACTCAGGCTGCCAAGTAAAAATACCTCTTGTGGGCACATTCCTTGCAGAGTACATGAGAAAGTGAGCTAAGAAGGCAGTGAGGGAGGGCAGCAAGCAGCAGTCAGAGAGAAACAGAGAAAATAATAGATAGATAGATAGATAGATAGATAGATAGATAGATAGAAGACAGTAGGTGAGGGGAAAAAACCACAAGTGAAGAGCTATGGAGACAGAGACAAGGAGACAAGCAGGACAGGGGGCACACTGGTTTCACTAGCATTAAATGTCACAGCAGACAACACAACTGTATGATAGAGTGCTTTCTTAGGCATGCGCAATGAAATCCTAGCTCTGTTGAAGACTATGGCCAAAATCCCATTGACTTCAGTAATGCCAAGACAAACGGAGCTGTCTCGTGTCTCCTAGGAGCCAGTTGTGGCCCCTGTCAAAATCCCTCCTGCAACCTGATGCTAATTCTCCAGTTTCACCCATCACACTGCCAGAACCAAACCCAAAGGGGCAAGCAGGGGATAGCAATGCACAAATGGCCAATATATGTTTTTCCCATTTTCCTTGTGTGGCAACAAGCAAAGCAGGCAGCTAAGGGCAGAATTTAGCCCCTGCAGGCCATCGCCCTTCAGAATGGTCTTCAGACTCAGCAGGATTTCCTTCCCAATGTCACTATAAATTGTTTCTGCCTAGGGAAAAGGAGCAACTTCTAATGAATGCAAAGGGTAGCTATAAAGTTCCAGTTAGCTCCGAGATTTATCCAAAATCACTACAAGGATTTCTACTATCTTTGGAGAGCAAAGTGTGCAGTGGCACTAGGCTGATGTGGAGTGGCAGATGCATTGCAGCCAGAAGAGCCAGCTCTCACAACGGGGTGGACTGCAAGAGCCTGTTTTGCCTTATTTCTCATTGTGATTTGACTACACAGTATTCAAACCTATGTAATGTGGCAGTGCATAAAACTTTCAAAGTGGTAAGAACTCCTTGCAGTGCAGAGCCACTACAGGACAGGCTGTCCTCAGGACAGCTGAGATCTCTGCCTCTATTGCCTGATTTCCCACACTATAATGAGCTAAGTTCAATATTAGAGCCATTAACTTCAAGACGTCCCACTGCAAGGGTTAGGATAACTGAAGGACCAGCTACCACTTGAGACGAACCTCATGGCTGACAGCCCAACTTCTCCAGTATCTGGAAAATCTGAACTGCAAGATGAACCTTCCTCCAGCTGGTTGGAACAGACACAAGCTTATGCATGGAGTGAGCTTCTAAAAGAAGAAACCACATGTCTTTCTACTCCAAGTGTGAGGAGATTTCTTCAAAGGACCTTCTTCATCCTTCAAAGATACAAACCAAAAGTGAAAGGAAAAATAAACTCCCACAAATTTCAGCACAGCAAGGCATTTTACTTTTCTTCTGAAAACAACCATGTATGTCCTCAGGCTGCTCAGGTGTTCAGAAACTGAGTGATGGATTGGTTGTAAGGACCCCTGCATAGAACTAGCTCAAAGCTTCTCAGCATGGTAGGGAAAAATAAATTTTGTTTCTCTGGGACAAATCACAGAATCACAGAATGGTAGGGATTGAAATGAACCTCTGGAGATCATCTAGTTCAACCCTCCTGCCAAATAAAGTTCACCTAGAGAAGGTTGCACAGGAAGGTGTCCAGGTGAGTTCAGAAAGTGTCTCCAGAGAAGGAGGCCACAACCTCTCTGGGCAGCCTGTTCGAGTGCTCCATTACCCTCACAGTAAAGAATTTTCTCCTTATGTTTAAGTGGAATTTCCTCTGTTCCTGTTTGTGCCTGTTGCTCCTTGTCCTGTCACGGGGCACCAATGAAAAGAGTGTGGCCCCATCCTCTTGACATCTGCCCTTTAGATATTTATAAACATTTATAAGATCCCCTCTCAGTCTTCTCTAGACTGAACAGACCCAGCTCTCTCAGCTTTTCCTCATCAGAAAGATGTTCCAGTCCCCTACTCATCTTTGTAGCCCTCTATTGGACTCTCTCCAATAGTTCCCTGTCTCTCTTGAACTGAGAGGCCCAGAACTGGACACAATACTTCAGATGCAGCCTCAGTAGGCCAGAGTAGAGAGGGAGAAGAACATCTCTCGATCTGTTAGTCGCACACTTCTTAGTGTACCCCAGAATAGCATTGGCCTTCTTGGCTACAAGAGCACATTGCTGGCTCATGGTTAACCTGTTTCCCACCAGGCCTCCCAGGTCCTTCTCCGCAGAGCTGCTTTCAAGCAGGTGAGCCCCTAACCTGTCCTGGTGTATGGGGGTATTCCTCCCTAGATGCAGGACACTACACTTGCTACAAGGACCCAGTACTGACCCCTTGGGGAGCTCCACTAGCTACAGGCCTCCAACTAGACTCTGCATCGCTGATCACAACCCTCTGAGCTCTGTTGTTCAGCCAATTCTCCTCACTGCCCACTCATCTAACCAACATTTCTCGAGTTTACCTATGAGTATATTATAGGACAGAGTGTCAAAAACCTTCCTGAAGTCAAGGTAGAAAACATCCACTGCTCTCCCCTAATCTACCCATCTAGTCACACCACCATAGAAGGCTATCAGTTAAGCATGATTTCCCCTTGGTGAATCCATGTTGACTACTCCTCATAACCTTCTTTGCCCCTGCATCCTTAGACATGACCTCCAGAACAAGCTGTTCCATCACCTTTCCAGGGATGGAGGTGAGGCTGCCTGGCCGATAATTTCCTCAGTCATCCTCCTTGCCTTTTTTGAAACGAGTGAGAGGAGTCCACCTTGCTGCTCTTTCTGCTCTTCAACTCTTCTCAATAGCTGGCCCTCCCAGCATCCTAAATGTACCCTCTGCAACAGTGAACATCTTGGGGGCGGGTTGTGCTGTGACATTGGCAAGGTAGACAATAGCTTATTCTGATTTTGCTGCCTCTGTAAACCAGCAGCTCTAAGTGTCTCTCTGCTCTGTCAATGT
>JAVSBS010023103.1:293124-340339 GCA_033124195.1 Coracias cyanogaster
AGCTGATCCTTCCCAGGAGGAATGTGGGGAGGACAGTTGCTGTGGTAGGTACTCCTTGTGCATACGTGGGATGGCGGTGGTCCTTCTGGACAGGGACAGCTTTCACTTAGGGCCAGTTCTACAACCCCAGCTGTGGTTCCTCAGTGTCCCATGCTGGAAAATACATCAAAATGTATGACGCCACCTCCAGCGTGTTTATTCCTTCAATTCCTCCTGTCACCTCCTCAGCCTCTTAGCTGTAATCCTCCATGTTTACACCACACTGCCTACCAAGGGGACTAGATCTTAACCTGCATAGGAGCTTTCTTCTTCAGATCTGTTTTTGCTACAGGAGTCACAACATGAGGCCTGAGCCACCTGCACAGCCACCCTTCCCTAATGTCACCATCAGCCTGAGGGAAGTGGTTGAAAAGTGATGCCCATGCCTGGTCTTGACCCCTAGTGTTGTTGCCATTTCCAGTTTTATTCAGTATGGTTTCCTGGATAAATAGCTGGATTTTCCTCTCCTTACCCTTTGTAAATATTATTTCAAGAGTTCCTTTGAAATGGTATAAACAATCACCTGTTGTCCATCTTCACACAATATTTTTGCTGTCCTTTAATATTCAAATGAGTTTTCTTAGACTCTGCCTAAGTTAGCATTCCACTCCAGTGGCTCCCACTTCTGTTTACCTCTTAAGCAATAGGTTATTGACTTTCACTCACAGCCTTGAATTTCTTGCATCCCAAATAATTTCACAGTACTTCAGTACCAGCAATGACTGGGGGATTCTTATGGCGTTAGAGGACTCTGCCTACCTTGCATAGTTATCTACCTCATATAGTTATCAAGGATCCTGTCAAAAAGGCCCACGCTGCCAAGGCTTTCTCCTTTGAAGAACAAAATGTTAAATCTTGATGTCTTATATTACTGTAGGATATGAGCAAGTAGGAGGAAACCTGCCTTTAGGTGCCTAAAAGCTTGTCTTTTTTCCTAACTGTGTGGCTGGTCCAAGTAAAAGGCATACTTTTTCCCCCATGACACTTTATTTATTTATATTCTTTTCTCTACCTCAAGTGTAACACGAATATGGGAGACTGTAAATGCAAAGGGCTGGGGTGAGGCAGCAGAAGCTGTCACCCCATCTCTGGCTCGGGATTTAGTGCAACCATAAAAAGCATTCCTGATAAAATACTAGAAGTAAAAGCAGCAATGACGGCGTCACTATCATAAAGGCACCGAGAAGTCAGACAAAACCAACCACAAAGGGGAGGCGCAGAGGCCTCCAAATTTTGCCGACATACTGCTACTGCTATCTTTTTTGTAGTTATTAGCTGCCAGCCCATCTTGAGCAACCTCTCTGAAGCAAGCCATGTACAAGTGTGGCAGTCAAAGGCTGTTTTTCTTCTGCTCTCATATTCTGCTTGAAGACCTTTGCTCCCTCAGCAAATCCTGACAAACTATATGGCACTTGAATGAACAGCTTAACTGTAAACACAGAGCAGGACCAAAGGTGAGATAAACAGGAGGCCGTGAAAAGCAAGCAGCATAGCCCTGCAGCTCTCAATGATCCGGGAACAAGGGGCAGAGTTGACGTCCAAGAATTGGACTGAAACTGATGTTTGCTTGCCCCGGAGATCACAGGACATTGTTTTGAGGACCCTTTCCATGGGGTTCCAGTAAAAAATTCATTGGCTGTTACTAGCAAGGTGGAATAGAAGAGCAAAAATAACTCTTGTGGCTCAGACCATTGAAGGACACTCTGACATGCTCATCCACTGCCTGGTCATGGTCATCCATCACCCTGGCCTCATTAGCAGGAAAGGGGTCCTCCTGTGGTCTGTGCTCCCTCTGCTAGTGTAGCTCCCTGGGACAGGAGTTTACCTTCACCAGGTTTGCACACCACAAAGAACCAGGGAGAATCAGTGGAAATACTTACTAATAGATAACCATTGTTTTTCTAAGAGCAGACTTGCATTGCTCTTGGCAATATTTGACATAGTCAGCTTCAAAACACTTGCCCTGGCCCAGGGGTGTGGAAAGGCTCAGCAGGATGATACTGAGAGGGTGCTTCATTCCTTGCAGAGAAGGCTGGGCTCAGCTGCTGCCTCCCAACAGCCAGTGCTACTTCCAAGACCCAAGCTCACCTGCCTTCCCCCCAACACCTCCACGAACGCATGTGACTTCATGGTGCAATGAAGAGAGGTGTCAAGGGCCTAGCCATAAGTCCAGAATGGCTTAACCAGGTGATATGTGCTTGCAGTGCTGCATCTGCATCTCTCCTAGCCACAGACATGCCAGCAGTGTGTTGGTGAAGCTGCTTCTGCATTATGTTATTTACCTCCGTACCCCACCCAGTGTGGCCACAGCTGAAACCTCTATCTGCAGGCAGAGCGGGCTGGAATGTTTTTAAACACAGCTTTTTATCCTAAAAGATGTTTCGATTAAATGCATTGGTTTTAATAATCAGATATTGATGTCAATGGAAATTTCCTCTGGCAAAGTATGCCAGCATGGGCATCTTCTTTGTTATGGGTTGAGAAATACACTTTCATAAATTTATAAAATTCAAAATTTTATCCCAATTTTCATTGTAATGCTTTTTAGTTTTACGAGAGCTCCTCAGCATGCACATCACCATATGAAAGACTTTAAATATTGGAGTTTTATTTCCTTTCTTAAATCATGATGGACAGCTGTTATTTAGTACTAATTAAAACACCTTATCTTTTTTTCACAGATCAAAGTGTCTCCTGTTTGTTTTGTAATGAAGTAGTTTGACACTTTTTGTGTTTGACTTTTTGTCAGACTGTTTCATTACAAAACAAACAAAAGTCACTTTGATCTGTAGAGAAAGATAAGATTTTTTAATTAGTACTATATAACAACTGCCCTTGATTGTGTTTAAAAACAGAAGAATGAAAGGCTTCAATTCTCTTGCCGTATTATGGCACTAAAACTTTATCCTAAAACACTGAGTAATCATTCTATAAAACACAAGGAGGACATGAATTAGGATTTCTAATTGAGGCTTTGAAATTCCAGAATGTTCATGAAATACAAAATGCAAATACCAAAATTCCAAATGGGAAACTCTATGAGAATCCATTTTGCAAGCAAATTCCAAAAAGAATTTATTTGGCTTGCAAATACCTTTCAGAATTTCTCCTCCCATGGAGAAATTCAGGGTCTCACCCTGAAAATCAGCAGGCAAGGGCTAAGAACTTACATCATCGGCCCAATTTTTTGGCATGTTAGGACAACCCACAGCCTTGGTGTTTCCCCAGCTCCACATCACTTCTAGACATTGAAATAGCCACATCTGTTAGATTCATATCTGCTGCTCTGTGTGAACATTGCCTCAAGCAGCAGAGTCCCATTCTTGGCTGGCATCTGACCATACTGCAGATGAATAGTAATAAAGCATCTTTTGGCAAAGAGACAGCACCCCTTTCTCATTGTGTTCACATTTTGATGCAGCATTTCCAGAGGTTACTTCCTCTGAACTTATTCCCCCCAAGCTGGGCATCAACTTCAAAAACCAGACCCTTTGGTTCTCTGCACCAGCTCTGCACTGCATTTTGGGCCAAATCCAGACTTTCAACCCTCATCTCCAAACCAATTCACAGTCTGGGCGCTGGCTGCCTAAGGGAACTGCTTTATGCTTTCTGATCATGACCACTCACAGCGGCAGTGATTCACCTGAAAAACCTCTGTCTCGGGGGGAACACTGATGTCTGCAGCAGATGAGCGTCTTCTCTGCTCCTGACTCTTACCCCTGGAACTTGCTCCTGCAGGGAGCTGGGTGAATGACTACCAGCTTTCACATCTCCCAAGGCCAGAGGCACGTCTCCTTTTGGCCAGCTCACCAGACCAATGCCACACACACCAAATATAGCCCTTGATGCTGAGAGTACCATGGAGGCTGCTCTGTCCTGTTGGCTGCTGCAGAGGTCCACAGGACAGCTAAAAGACCTGTTCCAGGTGAAAGGGGGTGCATGGAGAGGGGAGGAATGGCAAGAAAAAACTGCAGTGTCCCTCCCAGCACCCCATCTCTGCTAGCAGCCAGCACCACATGCTTCATGGGAGGTAGTAAAACCCTCACAGTGGACAGTTATGCAATAGGCTTCCTCGTCTAGCTCACAGCAATTATTGTCATGCAAGATGAAGATTTATATCCCATGTAGGTTTCTATCCCAGCTGGTGTAGGGGTGGATGATATTTTTATTGCTCCTGTATGGAAAATGTGAGAGTAATGTCTTCCCAAGCTCTTGGCCTCAGTTGTATTTTCAAACAGTGAATTCCACAGGTTAGGTACTGTGTAACGCAGTGTGTTCCTTTATTAGTATTTCAGGTGCAGTAATGAAAGTCATGAGCTTTTTCTTTCTCATTCTGGTGTTTTAATAAAGGATAAATAGCAGGGTCTCATGTGCCTTCTCCCTGCCATTGTTCTTTTCATTCTCATGTCACATCCCTCTCACTAAATTAATGGTCCTAGTCTTTTCTTTGTGAAATCCTTCTAGATCTTCTAATAATTTGCATCATCTATCTTTATATACCTTCTATTTCTGATAAGTCTTTCAGAAAAGTGACAAAATCTGAGCACATCATTTCAAATGTAGACATAATTTCAATTCATAGGAAGGTATTATAATCCAACCTTTTCATTGCTAGCTAGCTATTGTGATTGCTATTGCTCAAGGAGCCTGAAAAGGACCTTGATGTTTTCCTGAGTAAGAAATAATTAATTTAGAGCCTGTCATGTTACATAAGTAGTTTAAATTGATCTTTCATGTTGTATTACCTTGTACCTACCCATGCTGAAATTAAACTGCCAGCTGCTTACTCTGGAGATCCTCACACCCTCCCCTTTTTGAGTCCTTTTAGCAACATATGTGGCCCTGGAGCTCAGGGCCCATGTTAAATCTTGCAAAACCAATACCCAGGGCCTGGAGAAGAGCAGCAGGTGCCACATAGCCCTCTGGCAATCTTGCAATGAAGTTCGATGGGTAGCGTATTGGCCATCCTTCACCCACTGCTGGGGAAATAGCCGCTAAGTGTTGCTGCTACACCATGAGCAGCTCTATGGGAAAGATGATGTGAGCCCACAGAGAATGGTTGCTATCTGAGTGGCTAAATCCTTACCTCTGCACATCTACAGGCACTTTTCTTCCAGCTTTCTGCTTAATACCTGCTCAGTACCAGCCATAACACTTCTGCCAGTCGTCTCTTCTGCAGGTCTTGGTAACTGTTGAACAAGATAAAGCTTGCCTCTTGGAAAGTCAGCCAAGCTCAGCCTAGGAGAGCAAGACATGGTGATATTTCTCCAAGCTAGAATTTGGCACATGAACCTAGCTCTGTACAATGGCTCCTGATCCAATTGCTTGTGGGGCTGCTCTCCTCATTACGTTTGCTGTTTGTTTTTAATTGTAATCAGTGACTCAGGACAGTCTGGAAGAAATGCATATGCAAAGCTGAGAGGAGTGGAAAGTGAGTTGGCCTGAACCTGGTTCATGAGAGCTCCATCCATTCTTTACAGTGACAAGAAAGAGTAGAGTTTAGAAGACAATTTGCAAAGACCTACAGCTCATCAAGAGTTATCTCTTGGTACTAATTCTTGCTGCCTTGAAAGGGGCTTAATTAGAGTTGTTTGTATAGTCTCAGCAAAATCCTAGTTATAAATCAGCATAGCTCCAATTAATTCAATGAAACTGTCAATTGATAGCAGGTAAGCATCTAACTTGTAGTACATTCTTGAATCCAACCAGATCGCCTCATTTTCATAAATATCCTGCTAGCAGTTTTTCCTCCAGGATCCCTGCAGACCTTTTCTTCTGGAATCCAGCAGACTCCAGGTTCTTGCTGTCTTGCTGGGCACAAAGTAACATCTGAGTGTTATCCCCATAAAAAAAAAGAAGCACACATGGGTTTTTTACAACAGAGACCTATTAGCAAGTCAAAGCAACAGCTTGGAATGGTGGAAGCACAAAGGTAAGGAATCTGTGGTATTTGTAAGAAATGCAGATAGCAGAGGATTTAACTTATTTCCAAATACTACAGCAACTGTTCCCTTTAATGTACAGGGCTCTGATCAGCCTATTGCATTGCCTGCAATGTGTATTTATGGATGGCAGGAGGCAAATCCAAAAACCTTCTTGTAAGAAGTTATTGCCCTGTAAGGTAAAGGAACAATCATTTTTCCACAAAATCACTTTTCACCAGCAGATTTCTGGGCACTTTGCAAACAGCAACTTCAGCATCATGGAAACCCTCTGTGAGGCAATGAATCGGTGGTATTGTACTAAGAGAGTGATTCAGTAGGTTGCTGTAGGACAATGGGAAAGGTAAGAATTAAACTCCACTAGCCCACTTTTCACTTTTAGGCTACTTCCCAAGCCTGGAAATAGAAGCAAAAATCCTAGGTCACATCACCAGCTGCGACCTCTAAACTACTTCTGTCTTCATTGGCAGAATAATACCTACATCTCTCAAGCCCCTAGTCCACCCTGAAAACCCTATATTCTTAGTAGAAATTCACCTAGAAAGACTCCTCTGTTTGCTTTAAAAGTGTATAAAACCAAGGTTCCCCCGGTTGTGTGGTGGAGAGCAGCTTTCTGCTCTTTGGTTTGCTTTGGAAATCTCCAGAGGAGTCACTTGAGGAGAATAAGAAGCCCAAGTTCTCAGTGAGAGGATTCTCAACTATCTTGTCTGGGCAACAGTTTGATAAATTAACTGCAGTTCAATCTGAATCTCTGCTGGGTTTCTGGTGATGCTGTTTCAACTCAATTCCTGATTTTAAAATAGTTATTTTCCTTCCAGGTGACTTCTCCCGTGCCTGTCTTCAGCTTTTATATTCTTGACATTGCATAGATATTTTTGCTGGTTTTCTACTATCCATCAGACTACATCCCACATGTATTTTATCAGGTCTTATCTCTACTTATCCTACCTTTTTCAATTTTCTTTCTTATTCTTTAAGTTCAGTCTGAATGCAGTGTAACCTTTCTTGCCTGACTTCAGAGTATCTGGATATTTTGTCTTTTGTTTCCCCTGAGGCTGTTTACCGCATCTTTCCTTTCCTCACCACTCCTGCACAAAGCTCCAGATGACATTAGCTGTGTCTGTTCTCTGAGGTGTAGAAGCATTTTCCACTTCTCCTGTCTAAGTCCACATCTTTGCCACATTCTGATTTCCTGGTGGGACAAAACCTGGGTATACTGGATTTTCAGTCTGTCTCCACTCTACCCCATACCTTAACATCCAAAGGAAAAAGAGCAAGCTGACTGGGCAGAAAGACACATCTCAGCCACACCTCTGCTCTGGACACTCATAGAGCATAGGACCAGCATCTATACCACATAATGGACAGACATAGTGCAAACCAGGTTTTCCTGACTGTACCTGAACAATGCTGCAAAACCTCCATCTATTCAAGTATCTATATCATATCTTCTTACAATTACTTCAACCAGACATTGCATGTAAAAACTACTCAGCACCTCTAAACTTAAGATTGATAGTTGCTGGGCCAGCCAATGAGATAAGAGAAGGCCCTACAACCAAAAGTAGGTACAAAATGGAGCCTATAATCACACAGCAAGTCAGCATTAGATTAGGTACATCACCAGGTTTCCTGATTGCCCCCACTAGTGCCCTCAACACAGACTATACAACATTTCTCTCTCCTTCCTCCCTTCTCATCCCTCTCTCCACCCCTCCCCAGCCACTCCCCTCCTTTTATTTTAAGAGCTGCCATTTCCCATCTATAAGGTGACATATGAAAACTTTCTTAGAAAATAGTCATAAAAAGAAGAAGAAAATGAAAAAGAAAGACCCAATGGAGAGCAGAAAATTATAGTGTCTGGGCCGTATTTACAATAATTATAACTATTATAAAGCACAATAGGGTGTAGAAACCCATAATTCTCCTGGTGCTTTCTGATTTTTAGATCTATGTTTAGAAAGCACATGCGAGAGAAACAGTCAGAAAAGGAATGCCATGAAGTCATTTTCCTCTCTGTGTTGTAAAAGCATTAGGGGGAATATTTGTGTCTGCAGGAACACAGGGATGAGCAGCTTCAGAAATGCGTCCATCACTGCCCATCCCAGGGTGACATACCACCTGCTAAAGTGAAAAACAAAGCCCTCTCCTGACACCACTTCATAAGAAGACGCCCTCCTCTACCCCTGTCCATGTGTTATTTTTATAGGACCAGACATTTCTCCCACTTCTGATGTTTTGCTGACTCTTACCCAAATGTCCGACTCCACACCGGCTGCCATGGCCCCCAGCCCACAGTAACACAAACCTGGAGTTGCTCCCTTCCTTACCACACATCACAGTGGTATCTTAAGACCTCCTAGTAACACCTGAGGCAGTCTGACCAACATCTGCCCTATAGGACTCCTTCTTTCCTCATTCCTCTCCCACAGGCAGAAGTACACCTATAATTCAAGTGGTTTCTTTTGCTCACCAGTTATCATAGCCAGAGAAAGCAGCTTTGAAGAAGTGCCCTCATATGTAAGACAGAAGGTGGGAAGCCTTGTGGTGGTCCTTTGCTCCTGCAGATGTTTATCTAGCCCATCAGAAAGCTCTCCTTCCTGCTCAGGGGAGATTTCCTCATTTGGCAGCAAATTCTGTTGCTCCTTTCTGCAGCTTTGCTCTTCAATCCCATGCAATCTCTTCAAGGAAAGGGGCTTAGATCTTCAATTCTAATCAGAGGTCTTTCATAAAGATAAAAGCTCTTATTCCTACCTAATCCTGCGTGGCTGCTCACCTTGGAGCCAAACCAGTTCATTCTGATCTTCTCCCAGTCAGGGTGACAGTGTGAGATTTGCGTCTCCTAAAAGAAAGAGAAAGGTGTCTCAGCACAGCTCAATTGTGTCGACAGTAGGTTGTGTTGTTGGAAGTTATATGCTTCAGCATCCAGTACAAGCTGGATTAGTTTACCTCCACGTATCTCCCTACTCTTTCCTGCCTGAGCTCAGACTCTAGCCTCTGTCCCCTGATTCTTGAGCTCTGCTGTCCTGTTCTTCTAAGCAGCACGTTCCAGCTGCTATGACATACACCAACACCTCCTGCAGGGCCACTTAATAGCCAGTATAAAAATCAGTGTTTGAAGTGATGTGGAAGTGCCCGCATCCCTTTCAGAGCTACCCAGTGAGCCTGGGACACCTTCTTAGGCTATTTGGCGGAAGCAGCCACTGGACCGTAACATGTCTACTGCTGTGCCAACAGACACCAAGCACTTTCTAACTAGCAAGATGGATTCGAGGTTATCTTCACTAGAAAGACATTTCTTTCTTAAAACAGGCCTTTAATTGCCTTTATTAATACATGAATGGGTGATAATAGTACCTGAATGTGAAAACTCACAATGAGTTATGACTGGGAAACATGTTTGAGTAACAAGGCAATGCTTAGTGACGTCTGACTAAATAGGTAAGATATCAACAAGGACCAGCTGTGAAGATAGAGATGGTCTGCAGCTTTGGACAAGAGTGAATATACCTTGCTCTAGAGCATCTATTGTGTTTTGGGGCTAGGTACAGGGATCAGTTCTGTGCATTGCCATGTATGTATGTATGTGCATGCATGCATGTGTGTTTTTCTTTGAATGTTACACATCTTTGCCCAGGTAAGGGGGAGTGGGACTGCAGCATGAACCTTCATAACCAGAAGAGAATAATCCTTGGAATATTTATGCCTATTTGCAAACTTCTCCCAACCATGCAGTACATGCCAAGATCAGGCTCAGATAAAAAGTCACAGGATTCCCTCGAAAGTGGAGGGTTTTATATGCCTTTCCTGGGCATCCTCTCACCTCTGGGACAGGCCCAGTGCAAGCATAGTGGAGAAGAAGGATGAGAGACTCTTAGGGGAGGGCTTCTTCTCAACCCTTGTTGTTTCCTAAGGGACAATTGGAGAGTTTTGCAAGGTGCCTTCAGCAGCCGAGATGAGCTTTCTTGCTGAGAGGTAGGAAGGCTGCCAAACAAAAGAGTTTTTCCTCAAGGAGGGCTGAGAATCATACCTGGCCAGGTGTTCTTGTTCTCTCATGAGACCAGCTCCCACTCCACCACAAATGACACAGCCTGAAGTGGTGAGAAAGGGTGATCAGATAGATGCACATAGAGGCATCTCAGATATGCACCTGCCATACAGCCAGCGCCAGGGAGACGCCAAGGAGGGAAGAAAATGTTTTCTTTCTCTAACATTTTTAGCATGGATAACAGAGTTCAAGCAGAGCAGAGAAGCCCAGCAATAATGGCTGCTGTTGCCTTGAGCAAAGCTGCTTAATTGCATGGGACTGGCTCATCTAATCAGGGAGAAAGGTGAAACACTTCCTTGCTTGCCCCATCTGACATTCCTCAATGAATAAAACTTGTGAACAAAGTGCCAGGTGATCACCAACATCCGAAGCAGCTGAACAGGACAAGAGGAGTCCCACTAAGGCAATCCTGTGGGCAACGTGTGAGCATGCATGCACCAAAATGGCTTTCAGACCAGGCTGAACCTGAAGCCCGGTAGCCATGGTCCTCCCAGCTCACTGGAAGCACACCATTCCTAACTTACCTCCTCTTCCATTCATGCTTCAGGGCTCTGGAGAGCAGCAAGCAGCTCCCAAGTCATTGTTGGTATCTAGAGGAAAATCTGTCTGCTGAAATAAGGACCTTTCTTCTACTCAGTGTCTCACAGTTCAGGGCCATTTTCCCTCACTCGTGCCCTTCCTCTTCTTTGCAAGACCTTGGCTTGCTGTTTAAAGAACTTGCAATCACCATAATATATAAAGTGTTCTGCCAAGATGTATAACTAAAGATCTTGATGTACCCCAAATAATTGTGGGTAGCAGAATAAAAAAACTCTGCAAGAAGTCCCCTGGACTGGTCTCTTTGCATATCCTGTCACTCAAACCCTGCAACTGTCACTCAAACCCTCCTGTCACTCAACTCTGCAAAAAAACTGGATGATATGGGGTAGAGCCTTGGTGAGCCTGAGATCAGGGCAGGGCTGGAGAGTTTCACTGTCCTATGAGAATGTGTTGCACAGCATATAGAGAAGTATAGGTAGTCTGGTTTAATTTTACTTTGGAGTCCTGCTCAAGGCAAGGCAGGTATCAAGGGGGTGGTTTTGGTGCCAATCCGGCCCCTTTGCCCCATGGCAATTTCCATATTAGTCAGAGACAGAGTACAATGGGACCAGTGCCCTGTGCAGAACCTGACTCACGGTTTTCTCTCTGCAGTGACTGATGCAGCATCGGACACTGCAGTCTTGGAGAGGTGTCCCCAGGCTTAGCAACTGATGCTGCGGTCTCTCCAGGCAAGGGGGACCCACCTGCAGGTAGATGGGAATGGCTTGCTACATCACTCCCATGGCTGCACCTTTATCACTGGCATCAGCCACACACCTGTTTGCCCCTGGATCCAGAGCCACATACTCCTCATTTGCCCAGGTGTTTGCTTTCAGGGGCTGCCAGTTGGCCAGTGCTTGCCTCTCCATCATCCTACCCACAACCAAGTCAGGCCAGGCTTTCTCTGTTGAGCTGTGATTTGTGTCAGGAGAGGAAAGCACCTTCCTGCAGTCCGAGGGTGAAGGGGAAGGGTTGGCTGGAGGGTGCTTGGCCCTGGAATGGGGCCAATACCACACTATGCCCAAGCCCTGCCATGGAGACAACAAGTACCCATAGTGCAAGTGCCAGGAAGCCTGGCTTCATGTTCTGCTGTTGCAGCTCACCTGACATGTGGCTCTGGGCAAGCCATTTTGCCACTTCCTTCTTTCTGTCTCCCTCCCTATCTCTCCTGTCTAATTAGGTTAAAGCTTTCCAGAGCAAAGATAGTCTCTCCCTGGACAGTGACACAGGGTGGCTGGGAGCCCTCCTAGACACAATTAACACCCAAGCAGAGCAAGCCCACTGGATATCATGGTGTCAGCAGGAGCAGGCATCCCTGACGCAAGCTTTTATCTTGTCTCAGTTAGCAGGCAGCAAAATCTCAGGCCTTCCATGGTTTGGTCAGAAAGCCAAGACTCTCCCCTGGAGAACTAGTCCCCAGCCGGAGCGGCTCCCTGGCCTGGAGCTCAGCCTATCTCACAGGTAGAGGCACACAGGCAGCGGGGAGTGAGTGACCCTGGCATGGTTATTACAAGGGCTTCAGGCTGCTCGCCTGCGTCATAGTAAAGATAACATCAGCCAGCCAAAGACAGCCTGGGAGAAGCCTAATTGCTGCTGCAGGAGAAGGAAAACACGGGCCTCAGGATCTGCTCTGGCTCCTGGCTAATTGCTGGGCAGTTGCGCTCCTGAGGAGGGGTGCCATTGGCAGCCAGCATGAAGATGAGCTCCATTTAAGCTCCATTGTGGACAGAGGGTGGACAGAGGGTGGATGGAGCAGTACTCAGAAGAGGAGGCTCAATTCTCTGTCTCCTGCTCCTCCCTGAGGAGGTGGTTGCAAGCTGGGGTGCTCCAAGGACGGCAGTCAGCATCTCAGAAGAAAAGGGCAAGGGCTCTGTTGGGTGCCAAAGAAGAGTAGAGAGAAGGAGGGTGATGGCTGCTAGGAGTTTAAATGGGGGCACTGCAAGGGATCCAAAAACACACAAGATCTCCCTCAGTCCTTCACTGCCCACCTTATTATTTCATTGCTGTTTGCCAGTAGATTTGAAGACATTAAGAAGAGAACATCATGAGACTAATCCAGCTATAGACATCACTAACCTCAAATGCAATCACCACAGACAAGCATTGCAGAATGGCAAACCTGAGATGTGTGGACATAGCAAACCCAGACTCTCCTCACTAAAAATCCACATGCTCAGGATGTTTCCGACATGGCTTATAAATAACACATTGGCCTTAAATATTCGGAAACCCACAGTTATGTCCTCTAGGATTCAGGCCAAACAAAATAAGCAAACATTTTCAGATTATATAGCTCTATGCATTTGAGAGCTGCATACTAAAAGTAGTAGTGGCAACAAATACAAGCCTTCTTCGTCTGCCTGGTGGGTATACAAGGAATAAAATATGTGCCAGGTAGTGTCTCTGCTAAGACTGAAACTGGAGCTGTCTTGAGCATGTGGGTTCTGGGCATCTTCTGTTCCTCTCCTCGTGCCTGGAGTCTTCTCCTTGCTCTGAACAGCCCAACAGCTTGGCTCATGACCCTAGCAAGAAACACAACAGGATTGATCTACACTGACCAGGACCCACACAGTCCTGATGATTGTAGGACAGGAAGCCGAGCTTTGCAGAGTTTGCAAGGCAGCAAGAGCTCAAGCAATCTTCCCAGCAAGCTCTTGAGCTCATTCACAAAACGGGAGCTCAGATCCCTGCAAACCCACACATTCACCAAAAGAAGCCTGGAAATGATCTGAGGGAGAGCACAGATGGAAATCATTGTCATCAGGGAGGCCAAGAGCTTTGCAGGAAGCACGAAAGGATCAGATGTTTCAATGGATAAAAAAGAACATCCAGAGATACATGAGATAGAATAAAAACATAAGAGATCTAAGCCCTCTTCCTCCAGGATCCAAGCCAGCCCTGACTGATAGGGATTAAGACAAAATGACACATCCGAGCAGGTTAGTTCATAATTACCTGCAGCCACATTTCCTGCCCCGCTTCTCTGAAGTGTCCCGTACTGGCCTTATCCCAGACACAGCTCTAAATTACATCACTTGGAAACAGGCAGAAGTGGAAGGAGGCTCTGCAGAGGGCAGACAAGGAGACAAACTGACATACCTCAACTGTGATAGAGCACACTCATCCTCCTCTTACTCTCCCCTTATCCCTTCCTTCTACCCCACCAGTTCTTCCAAGGAAAGATCTTGCCTAAGCAAAGCTTTGATGACAGAACAGCCATTTAGGTAGGCAAGGGAAAAAAAAAAATTTCAGACTATCTGTCCTGTCCAAAGAAGAGCAGTCTTTCCCAAACTGAGCTAACTCTATGCAATGGCAACAGTAAGCAACATGATATTGAACAATAATAAATCAAAGCTGACATCATTTGGAGCACTTCCGAACCCTCCCCTGTGGGGGTATCACTCTTCTGTATGTCAACAGAGGGAAGAGAAAAGCAGAAAGAAACCTAATCTGAATCAGATAAAAGACAGTGGGCCTAGGATGGTGTTTCTAAGAGAGACGACCCTTCCTAAAGATTTGTTGTGAGCACAATGAAGGCAGGTAAGGGGGGCACAGGGAGGAAGGATAGGACAAGATGACCTGTCTCCTTTGTGGTGGATAATTGTCTAGAATAGCAAAGCCTCCCTTGGTGCAGAGGGCTGGGACCATCCAACCTTACTGCAGAACACAGCACACCTTCCAGACTCTCTGCTGTTGCAGAGAGATCTCTCGTCCCACATTGCAAGAGAGCTGTCCACCTTTGTCCAAACCAGCAAGCTCAAGAGCTGAGACATGCATTGGGAGCAGCAGGGCAGAAGGGGAGCAGTTTTGGTGGCTCTGGACTGGAGGATGTGGTAGGAGTTTGACAGAGATGTTAAGTGCCAGAACAGCAGACTAAAATCATGAGAATGGCTTTGAGAGACAGTCTTGAGCCTGCTTAAACTAGCTTCTAACTTATGGACAGCAGCAGACAGTGAAGCTTTGCCTAGGAGGGGTCTGCAATTCCAAAATCTCAGTGACACATCAGTCCTGGTACCCATGCTAACTAGCAGAAAACTAGGTTAAAACTCAGATTAAAACCCAAGCTCGTTAGAGTGTGTTTACCAAGCTGTGATTCCACCTCTGGAATGCAATGCAGACATACCCAAGGGATGACTGGATTTAGCTATCTCCTTGTAAAATACTAATGGAGAAGTGACTTAAGGGAGTTTTACTCCAAGGTCAGTCCTAGAGCTGTATACTAGGCACTTCAGGGTAAGCGTACTTTTTGGTGTCTTTAATGGGAGCAGAAAAATGAAGCCGTTTTCCCAGTGATGTACCAACAAGGGACACTAGTGTCAAGGAGGTGTGCTGCACACAGGCTTTCTGCTCTTACCTCTGCTCTGCACAGCTCAGGTCAGAGTATTTATACTTACACACATAGAAGTCTCCTCTCTCTAGTTTGGTGTTTTCTTCAAGGGCATGTCCAAGAAACCAGCCAGCAGGCAAGAGAAAATTTGCACATGGATGGTGTCCAGAGAGCAGAGATTCACCCGAAAACCTGAGGACATCTCCCAGGTGCAGATCTATAGCTATGCCACAGACACTGCCAGACCAGCTCAGGGCTGTACACGGTGCACAAGGGCAGTGCCATCCTTCAGCTACTTCAGCCTTTATAAGAGGTTGCAGTCATCAGGGTGGATGGCTCTGAAGAAACTGTAGTCCAAGGTAGTGGTTGAAAAATGAGCTTTGGATCACATCACTGACAAGCCCATCAGGCTGGAGAGAGCTACTGGGGGCCTAGGGCTGGGCTGGTGGGGGACATGGGGCAGGAGAGAGAGGTAGAGGTCGAGCTGGGGGGCCTGGGGCCAGGCTTGGGGGGAATTTAAAGGGAGTTAAAGTGATGGGGTAAGGAATTACCTCTGTTACTTTGTCCTCTCACTTTCCTCTCCCCTGCCCATATGCACTCCACTATAATGACTGGATTCCGGTGATACTGGAAGCTCTTCCGGCCAGGGACTAATTCTCCAGAAATGCTGTGCAGCTCCAAGAACCAGAGATTATGATACACAGCACTTCTCTCTCTGCTGCCATCACTGCAGATACAGAGATGTGACCATGGGAAAAGAGATGGTTTACAGAAAAGAGAAGTGAGGTGCTTGAGCTTCTTCCTTTTAGTTTTAATGGGCTTCTCATAGGTGTGCCACTGCTAATGAGTGTTGAGTCATGCTGGCCAGAGCTTTCTCTTGCACAACTTCTCCCTACCTCCCTAGGTTGCTCTGTATCTGCCCTCTGATACTGCTATACCTGATGACTAGGGCAAGCACCACTGCCAGCAGCAGGTTTTACACAGTATTTGCTGAGCTTTAGCAGAATGGGACCCAATTGTTTCACTTTGGCAGCTGTTTGCTCTGCCAGCTCACTGTTTGCTCTGACATTCCTCCCCACCGCCGCTCCAAAACACTCTGCAACCTCCCTTGCCATGCTCACTGCACAAAGAGTGAAGCACCCCCAGGGTGCAGCCCAGCAACCCGGTGTGCACCCCAGCAGCAGCCAGCACCAGGGCCACGCTGCTCCCCTCTGACATCACTCACACCCCACCCCGGCTCGCCAGCACCCACAGCCCCACTCCCTGCCCCTAAGCACAGGAGGAGTCACCCACCCACCCCACAAGCTGCTCTTCCAGGGCCAAACACTGAAATAAGCTCTTTCTGGGTGCCTCAGACCCTCTCCCACACAGATTCCCTCATGGCATCACACCAGCCCCCTTCAGCCATGCTTAGGCGCAGACCTACCCTAGCAGAGAATGCATCAGCTCGATGCAGGGATGGCTCAGGCTCCAGCCAAGTGGAAGCAGCCGGGAGCTTCAGTACAACATGACCAGGCCCCAAACATGCTTCATGTGCTTCATTTTCCTTCCTATTTTTCTTCCACACTGCTTGCTGAGGAGTTGTACATGGCAGGCAGGATTCAGGCGCCCCATGCAGAGGTATCAATCCCATCAGAACTTTCTTGACAACCTCCGTGCACAAGGGAGCACCTCTCAAGTTGGTGCCTGAAATCTATACCAGGACTGTGAGTCCAAAGACACTAAGTAGGCAGCATTCCCTTGCTGATTCAGCTAAACATACTGGTACATCACAGGAGAAAAAGCTGAAGCATTTTCACTGACTCACACACATCCAGAGATCCTGTTAGATCTATCCCAGGCTATGAGAGCGAGTAAAGCCTGTCTCTGACTTTCAGTGCCTTGGGAGTGGAATGGCTGGGAGAGGAAATCCCTTGTGCGGAGGAACTTGGATCCTCTCTAATACATCAAGGAGAACAGACACCTTCCACCTTGCAACAGGCACAGGCTGACTGCACGGTGCAGTGCCTTACACCAGTTTAGACTCATCTCTGAATCCGGCCTTCAGTCTCTGAGTGGCTCCACATGCCAGGGCACAGTGTCCCGGCATTAAAAATACCAAGGCTGACAGATAGTGTTTATTAATAGCACGAGTGGTGTTTATTGCTGAGCAACAGTCAGCAGCTCGGAGGTTACTGCTGTTACAAGCCAAGGTCTGAGAGTGTTGCCACATTGCTTCATTCTCCGGGGAGAGAGGCTCCATCTTTGGAGGCAGAAGCCATGGAGATAGGGGGTGAGGTGGGTGCTCAGCTGCCTTGGGGACCTGCTGTCCGCAAGGAAGGGTCTTAGAAAAAGAGCATCCTGACCTGAGGTGCAGGGCAGCCCCCATGGACTGTGGGACGCCAGATCCCTGGGGTGACCTGCATAACCCAGCATGGCTTGTGCAAGCGGGCGCAGAGCAGACGTGCCAGCACTAGGCATCCACTTTCTTCCCATCGCCTGCACTCAGCTGTGCTGGAGGCACCATCCTGTACCCACTAAGAGTCCTGGTCTTCTGGGGTCTTGTTCAGACCCAGCTCTGCCCCTGCCCATTGCTCCTGCCCCTTGGCCCTTGCCAGCCTTTAGGCACCAAGCTGCTGTTTAGGAAGATGTTGGTTTGAACATCCCTGTTTCACAGAGAAAGAAATTGAGGTGCAGAGCAGTAAAATGACCCACCAAGAGTAATCTTCTGCCTGAGTTCCAGAGATCTACACAGATCTGGTGACTACATTTTAGTGATCCAGAAGAAGTGACAGAGTAGTGCACTTTGCTGGGTGTTCTGCAGAGACCTATGTATCTGACTTCTCTGAAGAGCTCTGAAACACCCCTGAAAGAGGGGTAGTTCAGAGACTGAAAAAACTTGAAACCTAATAAGCAGTTGTCACAGCCTGGGCTCACAGTTCATACTATGGTGGTGGAAGCCAAATTCAGCTCTCAGAAGACATTTCTTTCCAGTCCTTTATCTTACCCTCCAAGCAGACTTTGTGTGATCCTTTGCACTCTCCAGGTTTCTCTCCTCCAGAGCCATGCTCCCTAGCTTTTACCAATTTATGGTTAAAACACTACAGCATTAGTATGCTACAAGCAACTTCCTACTTTGCTCTGTTTCTCCTAGTTTTTCCCCTTTTTTTCTGTCATCACATACAACATATGGGGGCTTTCTAGAGAATGCTACCCCTGGATTTTCTCTTTGCATATTGCTTCAAGGGAAGACAGCTGGGAAGCTGGGAAGCTACTCCATCCTGCCCACACAGACTGCTGCACACCTGGAAATAACATTACATGACTGATGAGTGCTTGTCTTAATCAAGGCATGCCTCTGGAGCCACACATAGAGGAGCAAGGACTCAGAGACAGGCTATAACGTAAGCAAAAGCTATGTTTTGCACAGCACTCAAAACTTTGCCTCACCACTCACTGCTCGCTATCATGGAATCTCTGAGCACTTGACAGAGGCTACTAGTTAATTCTTCTATAACTCCTCACCATTAATTCACTTATGGATTTCCCCCAGGGTAGCTCAGTGCTGTTATTGCTTTTGCACTCTTATCACCTCTTACAGATGAGGAAACTGAGGCACAGACCAGAGTGGTGATTGACATTGCCCTAATCAGTAAACGAGGCACAGGGCGGGGAAGAGGAGCTGGGAATCCCAGCTCTGGCACAACACCAAGGTACAGGATCACCTGTACTGTACAACCCCGTAACTTTTAGCCAGCTTCTTTTACAATAAGCCAAAACCCAGGATTTGGCATAGAAACTTCCATAGAAGCCACAGCTTTGGTTCATCTTAGCTAAAAGATCCTACCCAAAACTCCCTTTGTTCTCTGTGGTGGCCTCCAAGCAGGTTTCCTGTCATTACTTTGCCTTCTGTCTTTACCCACATCCCCTCACCCTCAGCGAGTTAGAGACCAGTCATCCAGTGCTAGCTAGCACCCCAGACTCAAAGGATCCACTGTCTTCTGGTGCAGGGCTCAGTCTGCCTGGCCGCCTGGGCTGGGAGAGCCCAGGACCTGGTTCAAATGTACCTACTGACCAATTTTTGCCACTAACATGTTCCATGCACTTATCATCTGAACGAGAAAATGAGGAGTCTGGATGCATTGGAGTCCGTGCATACATGCAGGTCTGTGTGGAGATGCCAAACAAGCAGACAGACCTCCTGTGCTCCAAGCCTAGCAAAAGCGAGGTACCTCCTCTCCTCCCTCAAGGACCCCAATTCGGGTCAGGAAGCCAGGCCGTGAATGTTTAGTCTGGAACGGTCTGCAGGACACGATTTGGTGGTGTTCCCGTGATATTTCGCACAATAAGCTTAGAAAGGACAATGCAGTTGCTTTGTGAGACATGGTGATGCTGTGTCTTGTGACACAGCCTATTAGCAGATTGGCTAATGCTGGGTGTGCAGCTGCTTTCTGTCACGGGAAAGGCTGAAAGCAGCCAGAATATACCTGTGAATCCTGCCTCTAATTACTTAGAGCAAAAGACACTGTGTTCCCAGTTTTGCTGTATCCAAGTGCCTTGCACACACATGAAAAATAACAGTCAGAAACCAGAACAAAAATCCCCTTTTATGCCTTACTAAAATCCTGCTCAGTAAACAGGTTTTTATGTGAAATAAGCTGTAACAGAGATATAAGGCAAGACAGACAGAAGTCCACATTTATTTTCATGAAGACAACTTGCTAAAAAACTGAATCGATTTTCCTACCTCTGCATAACCCCAGCTTCCTCTACACAACCTATTTAAAACATTTCGCCTCTATATAGGGTCTGCCTGGCAGCCCTCCATCACTGCCTAATTTTGCTGAGCTGGGATGTGGAACAGCCTGATGAAGGAACATAATGTTTTTCTCTTAATTTCACTGAGGCCAAGATTTCACCTTCTTGCTAAGGGTGGTGTGGTGGTAACAAGGATCCTGGCAGTGAACTTCCTGTGAACTGATGGGAATTGTCCTTCTCCCAGAGTGAGGAGACAATATCCATGGGCTATGGACAGAAAAATGAGGTAGTCAGCTAATAAAGAAAATTAACCCAGTGGACATGATTTGCCTGCATTCTCCAAAGCTGGAGTTCTTTTATGAGGCTTGCCGCAGAAAGCTCTTAAGGATAACAATTAATCCCTGGGTAAGGGTCAAAGTTCTTGTTGGGCATTAGAACTTGGTGATGTGATTAAAGAAAAAGTGAAAACTTTCTGCTCAGAGCAGAGCCTCCAATGAGGAAGCTGCAGGGTGCCACTGCTCTGGTTGCTGCTGAATGATCCCAGGACACTGAGGATGAGGAGCTAATGGGTTTGGCTCATGGTGCTCAGATGTCTGAGGAGCCTGAAAGGGATGTAAAGATACTTGGGAGAGAAGCAGCACAACAGCCCTCTGAAACAGCCCCTAGATAGGTGCAAGGTGACATACTCTGGCACAGAACAACCAAAACTTCACCTCTTCACCACCAGGTCTCAAAGGTGCCTTCTGGAAAAAAAATATTTAGCAGTTACTGTGGATACCTCTGATTGAATGCCTGAGTTTTGTGTCTATTTACAACCCAAAAGGGAAACAGGGCCCAAGTGACTTAAAATCAGGAGAGAAACTGTAAAAAACATCCATGACAAGGCAAGGACATATATACAGTCGTCTTCCAGGCTTAGGAAAGGTCTGAGATTCATAACACCAAAAGATGGGGAGGGGATTAAAAATAGGGTGGAACCTGGACTTACAAGGGATATGGCGAGAGCCTGGAAAGCATAGCCTGAAGCACGCCTGGAGGGACTCGCTGGAAGGATTTGAGGCTAGGAAGGAAAGTCATTGCTGGCAAGTCACCCGTCCAGCTGAACCCCACAGCAGTTTGAAAAGTAACACAATCTGAGGACATTTGTCTTCCAAGCTTTTGGAGTATTCTTGGGTCATGTTGGATTTTATTTCTCCACAAGTATAAAAGATAGCAATCTTTTTGGTTTAACTAAAAGCAGCTAGTCTTTTATGCCACATGGCTCTCGTGCTAGAGTAAGTAGCACAAGATTCTCAGTGTTGGCCATCCTGGGCTCTAGCAGCTGCCTCCTTGCCTGCATGGTCACCCTACAGAATGGAGAGACTCCAGGGAGTCAATAGCCATGGAGGCAGGCTTGCAGCACCTCATGACTACCCTTTCTGCAGCAGGGCTCTCTGTAGTGTGGGGAGGCTGAGGGGCTGCCCAGGGAAGGCTCCTCAGGCGCTGTTGAGGCTGGCAGCTCAGGACTCCTTCAAACCTTAACCATGAGTTTTCCAACACTCAAAGCAACTCACACCAGCAAGAGATGTGCCCATGGCAATGCAGGAGGTTTCATAACTGGAAGTGTTCCCTGTGCCCGGGACTGCCAGATAATCTCAGGCCTGCCCCACCCCACTCCTGAGACACAGTCAGCCTATTGCTTCTCATCCTCCCACCTCCCAGGGCATCTCTTACCTTCTGCCCCCATTGCCCTTGCACTGCCTCCTACCTCTCCCAGCCAGCAAAGCCCCTCCTGAGGTATGCCTTGCTGTTTTCCCCACACCTCCTACCCCCTTCCCAAAGAGCAGATGGAAGGAGGTGCTATTGATATCAAAATACATGTTGAGGTTCTCTCTCAAATGATGGAGAGGAGCAGGGAGACATGACTGCAGCAGGGACTGGGTGGAGAGGAAAAAAATCACTTTTGGGGAAAGTACACAGAGATCCCTAATGATTTCAACAGGATGAAAAGCCTTCTAGTGACTGGCAATAAAATTATAAGCAGTGAATTGTACTGTCAGGGGTCCCAAAAAAGGAGCGTGGGATTTGTCTTATGCATGGAGAAATCAAGGCAGGGAGTGAAAGCAGACCACCAGTGGCCCAGTTGGAAACTGAACCCAGCTCCCTCACTTCCCATATCTCTGCTCTGCTCCACAGACTAGGACCCACTGACTCTGAAGGTTCCTCCAGCTGTGCTGTCAGTTCCTATCTGATGGTGAGGGAGAAATACAGCTCACCAGATGATTGAACACAGCTACATGCAGGGCCACACCTGTGCCCACACTGTGGGGCACCACCACCCTCACCCTGGCACTGGAAGCCACAACAACTTCCTGACTCAGCAGTACCAAGGAGAAGGATCCCCTGTGAACTCCCCGAGCTGGCACCTCCAGCAGAAGTGATTGTGAATTCCAGTGCAAACTGAGAAATCCTCAAAAAGGATTTCGAAAGATTAGAAATGAGCAGGAAACAAAATAAGCTTTCACTTGGGAAAAGATAAGCTAATATATCTGGGGCAAAGCTGCTTTGTGGTGGGAAGGGACACCCTAGAAAGCAGAACTGCCCAAAGAGGTTGAGAAAGAGCAACCATGGGGAGATGCATCCAGAGAGAGTCACAAGGGAATATGTCCAGAGCCAGCTGCCTGTTTCCTCTTCTATGGTTCTGTGATCCACTTTTGAGTGTGTTCAGCAGTAAACATCTTTTGAGGTAAAAGGAGTGTTACTGTTATATGTGAAAGGTGTCACAAGACAAGGAACAGGAATGATCGAGGGCAGAGCTCAGTGAGCTTGTGCCAGGTGCTTTGAAGAACCATTTTATGTCACTGGCCAAGAAACTTCTACAGAAGAGCCGTGATGAGGCTCCACAAGCATCTGAGGAGTTCTATGGCAAAGAGGAATGGAATATATCTATGGACACATCTGCAAACTTAGAGCAATAGGGTGAAATTAAGGCAGAGAAAAGAGAGGCAGGACAGAGTCCAGGGAGTGCAACACATTAGGCTGTGGGGTATGATCTACTCAAAGATAAGACATGTTCAGAACAGCAGCACATTTGCAACTAGTTGACAAGACAACCTAAACGCAGAAATTGTTCCTCTTGGGATGTCTCTGAGACCATGACTGGTGCCAACAATTCAGCAGGGGTGTGGATCAGACTCAGTCCCACAAAGTGATTCATGAATGTCGTAGCCTCTTGCACTGTACATCCAGCCACCCCAGTGGGGTACTGGTGCAGAGGGCAGTGCCGCTCCCTGACTCATCAGCACCTCCTCTGGCAGCTCAGCCAGTTCTTCTAGGTGCTGCTTATTGACTAGGTCTACACTTTGCATTCACAACACCGAACTCTGGCAAGCAAGCAAGAAATTGGCCCTAGGCCTCAAGACCAGCCTCAGATTAGTCACTGAGTAGCTCAGGTTGATCCTATGACTCATAATTTATGGTGCCTATGGAGACTGGAAACAATCAGATCTAGTGCTGTTGACCCCCCGATTTGTTGCACTTCCAGTGATGAGATAAATAAAAATAAGCAGGAGTTGGCTCCTTATTTCCCAGGAGCGAGAACACCTTAGAAGAAACATGATCTGCTCAGGAGTCTCCAAGCTGCTTCTCCTAGATGTGAGGTCCTTGCAATGCAAAAAAAAAAAGCTTGAATGTTCCAGCAAGCTGCCTAACATAAAGAAGGGGACTTGGAGGAGGAATGAGACAATTCAAACGGAAGAAAAAAAAATAGTGGAGGTGATTGATGGCAAAACAGGCAGGGAAGGGTGCTGGTGGGAGCCCAGCTTCCAGAGAAGTAGTCAATGACACAAACGCATACTCACCAGGTGTAAATATGTTTGTGGCATAGGCTGCCTCCAAAGTCAGCAGGTTCTATGTATGTGAGAAGGAGAGGAAGGAGATGAAGTGAGACAGCATCTTGGATGCCTTTCCAAAGTGTACAGCATGGCTCAGGTAGGAGTTACAGGCAAGATAAAGGTGAAGGAGCTGTGGTCGGCTCAGGCAGGTCACACTTCTGACCTTAAAATCTTTGAAGCGATGATGGAACTGAATGATTTGCTTAAGCTGATCATTGTGCTCATCTTTTGCCATCTCCCCCAAGCTGTCCATAGGGTCTGCAGTTAGGGGATTAGGTCTTTCCGCCTTTTTCAATGCTCCCATTGAACAAGGTTACACATGAAAGGCCCAAGGGCTTTCATGAGACACACCCTTCCTTCACCACAGACACACTCAACCAAGATTCAAAGGCATTGCCATCCAGAGCCAAAGCTTCTCACCCCCAAGGCACCACACAGGCTGGGAGCAAGACATCCTGAGCTGCATCCCAGATTATTTCAGCATTGGACAGGCCTCTCTGAGGAGTACTCAGCAGAAACTGTCGCTCACTGGTGGTCCTGGCATGGCACTCAGCAAAGCCAGATGCCTTTCCCAGCCCAGATCCCACCACACAACATGCTCCAAACATGGAGCACACCGACAGCTCCCAGAATAGCTGACCAAGGAGGTGTCAAAGTTACCCCCTAGCTGAACTCCTGCCACGCTGGCATCAGGCTTGCAGCACACCTTCCTCCTGCTGTGTGCACCAGTCTTGGCCAGGAGATGTGCGGTGTGAGGCGGGCAGCAGTGGCACCTGGGTGCTAAAGGTGCATAGATGTCTATGGCAGCAGGTTGCAGCGAGCAGCCCTGATGCATAAGAAGATGCTTGGGCACTCTCAGGTTAGGGAGGGATTGGGCTTTTTTTTCACCCCCAAAGAAGTGTCTGGGGCATCTGAAAGTGTGAGGTAAAAATAAAAAGCACAAACCAGCATGATAGCCCCATATCACAATGTACAAATATAGCCCAGAAGCGGAGATATTTCCTAACGTGTCCCTAGCTGTGAACATGCAGCATCACCTGCCTGGATGTATGGAGGCAGCTCAGGCAGCATGTTGAGAGAAATCTTTATGGGAGAGCTTTTTTGGCCCTGAGAGGCCATCCTCGTGCAGGTGAATGGGTGGCATGTGCATAACAAGCTCAATTGCCTGCATAAGCCTGTAACCTCACACAGATGGCGAGCTGCACATCTAGGAGATACTTTGGGATCCTCTCCCTGATGCAGGCAGCCAGGAAACCACTGACATTTAAAGAGGGACCTGACCCTTGTCCCCTCCATGATGCAAAGCCCCCAGGGTCCTCTCAGCTCCCCAAATCAAATGAAAAATCCTTCCCATAGCATGGTCAGGCACTCTTTGCATTCCTTTCACACCCCCCCCCTTCACTGCTGATGCAGGGGATATCACCTCCCTGCTTTTATCCACAACTCACCACCTCCTATGAGATATGGAGTAGTTGGCTGGAGGTCTAGACACAAGTTCCTGGACCTTCTGGGGTGGCTGCGGGGCTTTGGATGCTGTGAGGCATAGCAAGGGCCAGCAGCTGCCTGTGGCTGAGGCCACACTAGCCCAGCAGCGAATTAGGTACTGGGAGCAAGCACGGTGTTTGCACAGACTGGGACTGCAGACCTCGTGCTGGATGGTTTGGATTAGCATTAAATTTCAGGCATCCCAAGCAGAGAGGCTGCCCATACACTCACCACGTAGTATTGGATAAAAATACCCATCTCTCACTACCAAAGCTCCCACAAGCAGACGGTAGAAGACATGGCCTTTGGGATAGATTTCCTTTGGGTTTCCAAGGTCTTTTGTGAGACCATGCTGAAGCACAGAAGTTTTATTGGCATTTCTAACATAGGTGTTGCAGGTGGTGGTGGAGCCGCCTGGCTGACTTACAGCAGCATAAGACATCAGCAACAAGCCAGCAGGTGCCAAACAGGAAAGACAAAGGGTTTTCCAACCAAAACCACCTTTTTTTCCGTTGCCCATGCCGTTCTCTCTGTTGTCTGCCCAGAACACTCTTTTCTGCCTTTCATGGTGCCTCTGCTCTTTGAATCCCACAGAATATATGAAGTAGGCACAAGGAAAGCACCAGCCAGCTGCCTGAAGACAGCATTTTAATGAGCCAGCCACCAAAACAAAGATGTGACCAGAAGCCTTTGAGGGAAAGTTCTCATGTGCAGGGTTGAAAGGGTGTGCATCCAGATCAGAGCACCAGGCTGCAAACCTGGCCTCACTCCACGTGTCCTCACCTCACCTTGGGACAGGGCACAGCTTAACCAGGTGCAAAACGTGGGCAGGGTGAGGGGTAGCCACACTCCTGTGTCCTGGCCATTCCAGGAGCAGGGTTCTCACTTGCATACAGCCTCTCCAGCAAGGCTGAGATCCCCTCCAACATTGAGTTGTGATCATACTCCTCATGAGAGGTGACAGCCAGCTATATTCACCTTGGAGGATAAAGGAGAAGAGCCGGACTGCTTCCAGGGCCCCGCATACCACATTCAGAGCTGGCTTGGGCAGGTTCTTGCTGTAGTGGTTGGAGGCAGCTGCCTCAACTCTGCTGCAGCAAATCCTGCAAGCAAATCCTTGGAGCAAGTAGGGCTGTCCCAGCTGAAACATGCCATCCAGCCAGGTGCAGCTACTGTCTCATGGAGTAGGTGGCTACCAGGCAGCCTGGCTCTGCAGATGTCCCACTTCTCCTGAGCCCTCAGAGGTAGGAAAAGAGGGGTGCAGCATGCTCTTCTCCTCCAGGCACTGGGAGCAGTTGACCCAGATCACCATCACTGGGCAGAGTTTGATGTGTTGCAACTGACAGTAGAGACCTGCTGCATCATCCATCCAGGAGGCCTGGGTTCCCTCATGCTGAGATTTCACATCCAGCTCAGCCCAGGGGAGCAACACTGACCAGCCAGTTTCAATCTTTTCAGTTTGATGACTTGTAAACATTTCCCAGGTCACATAGAGACAACACAAGTCTATCGAGGACAGGCCTGCTGTCTTTGTCACCTTGCACAGCCATGGGCAGAACAGTCCACAGAACTTCACAAAGCAAAAGCCAGCGGTGAATACGCAAAGGAAGTAGCACCTTTAGTGCCTCACTCAGCAGCATCCAGATGGTCCCTGCTCACCTTCTCACCTCACCACTGCACTCCAGAAGATGTTACTGAACAAGACAGACCAGAGCCTCCTCAAGTGCTCATCCTCTTTCCTCCGCTTTGCCCTCTGCAGAGGCTGTGTCTTCAGATCCACCTGTTGAGCTACCTAGGTTTTCCCTAAATAAAAGCCAGACCCTTTACTTTGACAAGAACAAGACCGTGAGCTCAGTGGTCTGTATCAATCAGGGCGAGTTGCCTCCCAGACATCCAGGACCATCCTGTATGCTCCTTTCCAGCATGGCCAGATGACTGACGCATGATACACTCACCTCCACGGCTGATGAAGAAACGATACCACTTCCAAAGCGCTTTTCCTCTCAAAGACCCCAAAGCACATCATGAAAGATGCAATGGTATCAAGATCCCTCATGAAGCAACGAGCGTGGTCAGAGCTGACCAGTTCTTTGTTCAACGTTATCCAGGATGGTGAGGTCTTGCTGAGCCATCATTGGCAGCAGGTTACGTACACGCTGCTCAAACTGCAGCCACCAAGTACATCATCCATTACCAGTGAAGGGCAGGCTCAGAGGACTACTTTCAGCTTTGATTGTAAGCTCCACCGGGATCGCATCTACTCATGCCTGTACAGCTCCCAGGACATAGGGCTTGGCTCCTGATGAAACAGAGGCAGGGTTGAGACCATCTCCGTGCTCCTTGGTATCCAAGGCTGGGAGGGAACCCAGGAGTCTTGCCCCCTCATTCCTGCCCATCAGACCACCCTCTTCTCACCAAGCAGGGAACTCAGGCTGAGCTCCACACAAGTATTCTGGTGCCTGCCTACCTCCCATTCACCTCAAGGGGCTTTAGGTACTCAGCTGCTTTTGGAGGCTCTGGGCCCAAATCCAAGAGTCTGACTGGCAGATTGTTGGTGCCCTGTAGCCTCCAGAGGCAATGCTGGAGGGTCTGTTACACAATGGAAGAAAACCAGGATGCAAGGCAGAAGGAGAAGGCAAAGGAAATCAAGGTCAGAATTAAATTCTTTAATACAAAAAAAAGTTTGTTTGTCGTCGTCGTCGTCGTTTTTTTAAGATATATCTGTAATTTCTTTGTTTAAAAATAAATATGTACTAAGGAATATCTTGAAAAAATTCACTAGACACAATATGTAGTGTTAATATCTTTTTTCCCCGCAATTATTACAGATAAACAGTAGCACCAATAAATAAAATGATAACAAATATTAAAATTAAAAAGGAGAGAGATTCAAGATGTAGAATTTTCTATTTTTCCTGTTTCTTCTTTTTACATATATAAAAAAATCGTAGCGTCTATTTAATCCGAATCACACATATACATAAACATATATATATATATATACAAACACATAGCCAAATATATATATAGTATGTAGATGTATATCTAACCCTTGTCTCAATAGGAATGTGTAGGGGTAGGTGTTAGAGAAATTAATTAAATAACTGCCCGTAACATGCTACTGACTCTGCCAACAATTGGGGAGAGATGGGATGGGACAACAGGAAGGTTAAATTTATACACAACCAGTACAAAAAAAAAAAAAAAAAAAAAAAAAAAAAAAAAAAAAAGAGGTACGGCTAATAAATAGTTGAATTAAATATTAACAAAGAATACTGAAAAATCCCTACTCTTTAATTAAATTATCTGTTTAATTTCTAATTTAAAAAGGGATATTAAATAAGTATATAAAACACTTTCTCTTCCCTCCCCCCCATCGGAAGCCTCTGTCTTGCGCACGATGCAGCATGAGTATTAGACGTTGCAGATGCAAGCACCCACCCGCGTGTTTTCTCCTTCTGAAAGCCGTCAGTCGGATGGGGAGTTCCTAGTGGTTAGTAGTCACTTGTTGTGAGTCTGTTTTTAGACCATCTTGTCTTTCTGGAAGCTTTCCGCGATGTACATTATCAGGCGTTGAAAATTCAATTGCGGATGATGTTTGGCAGCATTCTGACACAGACCGAGTACCTTTTTGATTATTATTATTATTATTATTAATAATTTTAATCACAGAACTAGATTATATATATCCACATAGATGTACAAACACGCTTTCAGGGGTGTGTGTGTGCGCACATGTGTAAGGTGGGTTTCACATACACCACAGCGTATATTGCAGATATACACATAGCCAAGATTCTCAGACACGGCTTAGGGATTCCAGCTGCCTTCACATTTGATTCCCCAGCCCGAGACGTGGAAAAGGGGCCCGGTATTTACAGTACATCATAAAAAAAAAAAAAAAGATCTTGATGTTCTTAAGGGTCATTCACACTGGGCACGCAAACTGAAGGCAGCAGAAGTTGCTTGCTTTTTCCCCTCCTTCAATCTTGGCATACATATATATTATTTTTTTATATATATATATGTATAAAAATAAATATATATATATAAAAAAGAGAAAAAAACAAACATACATACACACAGACACAAATGCCCACATTCACATACACACACACACCCCCCTAATGGTGTATATACTTCTGATTAATATCCCTTTCCAGAAATGTTCTGTAAGCATCTTGGATGCTCTTGAGTGGCAGCTCTGTGCATGAAGAAAGCAGACAGTGCTGAACAACTGTGTGGCTATGCACCGGTCCCCATTCTTGCTTCAGCACACCGTGTCCTTTTGCAGCCACTAAGGGCGGGAAATCTAGACTCCTGTGATACTTCCTCGAATGGAAAGTTAGTGCGCATCAGCTGCCCACCATCCTTAAGAGAAGCCAGCATGTCTCTCTGGCAAAGTTTCTCTAGCGAATATAGTCAACGCAAAATGTACACTGACATCCCATGTCCCAGCAAGGCAGGCAGGTTATGAGACGAGTAAGGGCGAAGGTTGGGGGAAGAGAGGGGAGGAGGAATCCTTGATCACGCAGATGGCCATTTCCTTGGCCTTTGACCCATCGCACCCTAGGATGCCGCTCTTTGGAACTCCCTGCCCATCCTCTCCATCACCTCTCCTCCCTGTCCCAGGCAAGGAGAAGGTGGTTTGTGGTACAGCACACTCTACAGAGAAACAGCGGAGGCCGCACAAGTCAGTTAGAGTTAAGAAGTTTACACCCAGCGCTTCTACTCAAGTCCAGTCTTAGCTTGTTTCTTATGCCCCAAGTAGCCCGCTTGTGTCCACAGCAGTCGAGTATTATCCAGTGAAGACACCAATAACATTAGCAATGTTAAAAAAAATAATCAGTATATATATATATAATATATATATATGTGTGTGTGTGGTTAAGATATACATATATGTATATATAGATATGGTTAAAATATATATACATATATATATATGTATATGCATGTATACACACATATATATGTATGCATGGGAAAACCCATCAAATACACCCCTATAGTCTTCCTGGCTCTGTTATTTAGCAGCATGAAAAGAAAAATAAAATAAAACAGTTCAAAACCCAAAGGTGAATTCTGTGCGGCGGGTGCCTTGGGGAATGTTCCTTCCGGAGTCCATCGTCCGTACTGAAAGTGCTGTGCTCTACCGATCCTTCATTTTTAGGGTTCATTTGGATTAGTGTTTTGTTTTGTTTTTTTCTGTCCAGGCGAGAAATCAGGCTCCAGAAACAGGGCTGTTCCCCCTTCTTTTCCGCTGCTCACCGTCTCGGTTTTTCACATCTGTCAGAGAGGAGAGGGAAGGAAAAAAAGAGAGGAGGGTTAATGTTTGTGATGGGGGTGCAGGTAGGACAAGGAAGGGAAGTACGGGAGGTGGCTAATGTGTTTAAGAGCACATGGTGTTAAGACACGGCATGACGTCACTGGTGGGGTGAAGTGCTGTGCAGATGGGGCAGAACAGCTGAGAATCTCAACCCATGAACAGGTCAACGAATTCTATTCTCCCAGGCTCACCTAGATGGGGTGGGGGAGGGATACTGGTACAGGGGTGAATTTAGGAGCAGAATCAGAGATTTCCTCACAGATGAGCTGAACGTCGTTTTGCACCCTCTCACACCATGCGCACAGAGATACACACAAACACACGGAAAAACAAGGCTAAGCAATGCATGCAGAAAGATACGCTCCCTCAGCTCTTCACCTAGCCTGTCATTTGGGTTGGAAGCAGTGCAAACAAGGCCTCATGCAGGCAAAAAGGTGAAAACAAAGTGCCTCTCATTCCACTAGCTGGCATGAGCAGGGGTTAGCACCAGAGAACAGCAGCAGCAGCCTTAACAAGCAACAGAAGAAATAAGAATTTACCCTCCCCTGTAGGGCTCAATTCTAATTCTATCAC
This sequence comes from Coracias cyanogaster, assembly GCA_033124195.1. Lineage (NCBI taxonomy): Eukaryota > Metazoa > Chordata > Aves > Coraciiformes > Coraciidae > Coracias > Coracias cyanogaster. The sequence continues at coordinate 324,056 of JAVSBS010023103.1, forward strand.
AAAGAGCATTAGGAACTTCAGCTTAACCAGCTTTTTATCTGGGAACAGAAAAACTACCCACTCCTATGACCCCTTCCTATCTTTCTGGCAAACATATCAGCTCTAGATAGTGCCAATTATCCCACCACAGGGAGGGACCAGCAAACTCGTTCTGACATGATGACTTCTTCGGGGTATTGTTTGTTTTTCCTTTGTATTTGTTACTATTTCTCACCCTTCAAACTCTGTAAGGTAATTTCCAGTTATTCTGGGGGTTGGGAACAGGAATAGAGGAAAAAGGCCAAAGTTAGGTCCGGTCTCACACTTCAAGGGTTACGGTCACTGGGAGAAGTTTAAATCCAGAAGCCACTCTACTCTGGCCCCTCCATCAGTTATGGAAATTAGAGCACTCCAGAAAATTCCTCTGTATACTGAGCACTTTCCACCATTCTGGCAGAGCCAACACCTCTCTGCTTTGGGCACAAAGCATTTTCATAGGTAAAGGAAGCACCTGCTGCACTTGTAGCAGCCTTAGTCATCTAGCCAATTCCAGGCAGGTAAACGGAGGCAAATGGATGTCTTCTTTTTCAGGATGCAGCCACAGAGGACCCTGGATCTCTCTGCCTTATTCTCTCCCATCCAGCCACTGCAATACTCTCTTGACAGGGGGAATCTCTTAGATCTCTGTGAAAGGGACCTAAGTCCAGAGTCACAGCCACAGGCTCATTAGCAACCCCATTCCTGTGTCTCTCTCTGGATAGGTAGGATGATCCCAGGCCAAAGATGCCCATGCAGCTGGTGTGAGTTAAGAGACCCCACTAAATTCACCAAACGAATCAGCTTCTGCACGTGTCTGTGCCACAGATGGTTCAGATGACACGTGCACAGCATGGATCTCTGAACAAAAGTAACTACACAGTGCCTTTGTGTCTCCCACCTCACACCTGAAATATAGTCCTCTGTCTGCCTTCACCCAGAGACAGATTCAAGCCTGCTCTATCTCACATCACAGCCTGGAGTGTGGCCCCTCAAACTGCAACTCTGGCCAAGACATGGGCAGGGAACTGTGAACACAGTGCAAAAGGACACTCTGCACACATCCACAAGCCACATAAAAAGGGCTTGGAAGACAGGGGTGGTGAAATCCATGTCAGCTAAGCATTTGTCTTTGTCCAAGAGTACACTCAGAGTTGCATACAGATAATGTATAGAGGGCTAAAGACTCTCCCTCTGGCTACCTCAGCAACAGGAACTCCACTCCATTACCTTGTTCTATGGGAAAGGATACCCTAAATACAAACTCCTTGTCTCTGGAGCCATCCCCATCCAAGTCCTGACAGCACATCTGAAACGCACAGCAGCCCTTCGACACAGGGAAACTCTGTCCTCGTCTCAGTTAGCCCCTCTGGCCCACGTAGGACAGAGAAAAGAAGCAATCGTATAGCACCAGTGCCAGAAGTCAGCAGGAAGCAAACTCCCCCCTCTTTCTCTTTCTCTCTCTTTCTCTTTGTGTGTTTCTTTCATCCTTCAAGACACAAACCTGCAAGTGCGCTCGTTTAACTCAAGCTGCCTCGACTTGCAACGTGAGTCTGTGAATTTGCAGGAACATTTACAGGTCTGGGGATCTTGTACAAACAAGTGCTTTCTCCTCTCTGAGCAAGGCTCACAGTGACTGCAAAAAGGCAAAAGGAAAGATGTCTAAGCTACAGCGCTTCAGCAGAAAGAAAATACACATGCAACACCCTAAACATTAAAGCAATCCCCTTGCCCCCTCCCGCAGCCCCCATGCTGCCTACTGGAGCGTCATGGGCTGATGGATTTTCCAGCAGCACCCCGACAGCCCCAGGACAGCACCCCTTTGCATTAGCGTAAAGAGAAAGAAAACAGGCTCTCTGCACAGTATTCACAAAATGCTGCATTGGATCCAACAGCATAGGCCAGAGGGAGGAAGAAGGGGAAAGCAAGGATGGGAAGGTGAGAGGTCCCAACCAGCTATTGACGGATCAATGAAAGGAGTTCTCTGAAGTGGGCTATTCGAGTAGAAAGAGGCCAGTGGCTAAATGAGTTAAATACACAGGGTCTCTCCTCCCCTGGAAAGCAGCTGGGCTCCAGCATCGCATGCTTACCCCTGCAGCCAGCACTTCCCTCCTTTCTGTAAGACCCAGCCCAACCTTGCCACCTAGGAGTCTCCTATGGAAGGGCTGTGAATTCACAATGCAGAGTTCTGTGAACCACCATGAGAAAGGCAGAGCGAAAGAGACAGAGACAGGGAGAGAGAAGCCACCAAATCCAACAGAAAGAGAGACAAAAAAAAAAAGAGAAAGCCCCCCCAGTTCCCCAGCAGCCCCTCTCCGGTTTCCCACCATCCCACCTCTCCTCTTCACCTGTGACTCCACCAGACACACACACACGCACACACACACGCACACACACACATGCAGGGCAGATGCCAGCCTGCCTGTCACCAGTCATGGCACAAGACGAGTGCAGGAAAGCAGATGACAAACTTGCAACCGGAAGGAATGGAAAAGAGGTGCAGAGCGCTCGCTCGCCCACCCACCCGTGCTCTTGTGCCTCGGAAAAATGGTCGCCGCTGATGATTAGAGAGCCAAGCAAGCCAAAGCCACCTTCCCTGAGATACCCTTAGTGTCAGAGCTGAGCCACCACCAGTGCTGCCCCTGCAGGACCTGCAGCCCACCAGTGACTGGGAGGGGAGGGTGAGATTTGAGTGAGTAGCAAGCAGGCGGATTGGTCTGGGGAGAGGGAGGAAAGAAAGTCTACAAGCAGAGGACACAAACGTACAAGCTGGGTGGTTTGTACCGGCCTTTCTTGCGCTTTCTCTTTTGACCCTTCCCCTTTCCTCGCTTTGATTTTCTGGAAGAAAAACAAAAAAAACAGAGAGAGAGAGAGAGAGAGAGAGACAAGGAAGGAAAGAAAGGAAGAGATCGGAAGAAAACGCAAGGAAGAAGAGGAAAAAAAATACAGCCATGTGCCTTGCCGGGAGGGGGGAAGCACATGAGGCAGGACTGGAGGGCAAGTCCCAGGCTGAAGCACAGATCTCCACCTCACACACACATTCACTGACGCTCCTGTGCTCCTGCCAGCACCACAACCGGCCTGTCCACAGCCAAGCCAGTGCCAGGGGACCCAGAAGAGACCACCTCCAGCAGCAGGGCTGCTGCCAGCAGAGGCAGATCTGCTGGAGCCTCAGCGAGGCACCTGCCCCCTCCAGAGAGGGGCAGTCGGGCAGAGACAGGGAGTGAGAGGGAAGGAAGAGAAAGCTTCGTGAAGGCATCACACAACCGCAGTGAGTGCAGACAATCGTTCAAGGCAACAAGCGTGGGTGCACACTGACTGACAGGAGGCAACCTGAGCAGAGGGGCTCTCCCCAGGGAAAAGGAAACCACTCTGACCTGATGCGCTGCCCGGCACCAGGCGTAGGAGCAGGTAGCCAAGCTCCAACAGCTCTGCTGCAGGGCTGGTGCTAATCTTGCCTTGGGATGGGAGCAAAAGAGGCCTGACTCAGCACCCCGCAAACAACAGGAGAGACCTGGCGTAGACAGAGCACTGTGTGGGAGAGGACTATCCAGCCCAATGGCTCTGCTCACCCATTCCACCTCATGCCTGTGGCTCAGAGGACTCCAGGAGACCTCATTGGGTGTCTGCTAACATGCCCTCTGGCAGCCTCTATGTCGAGTACCAAAGGATAAAGAGGGAGGCCTGACCTAGTTATGACACCCAGGAGATCCAGCAAGCAGCTTTCAGGTCTTCCATCTCTTCCCTCCCTAACCTCACCTTCCAGATGGATCTGCCAGACAGACAAGTGGACAGAGCCAAGGAACTGATTCCGTTCTGAAAAATTCACCAGTTGCTCCTGACTCTTGAGTAAAAGCTGGGGCAGACAGGGGCTGGGACATGCAGACCTGGACGCTAACTGTGGATCCTCACAGGTCAGTGAGAGCACAGGGAGGGATGGAGGCTGGAGCCTGTGCTGCTACTTGAGCCACATTTTAGCACAGGACCAAGGGAGAGACATGCAAGGAGAAGGCCCTAAGCAAAGCACCAGGGCTTGTCAGGCAAGTGAGCCCTGGCACTGTGGCAGTTCAGCAAAGACTCCCTCATTCCCTGGTGCAGCCCACCTTGGGAGGGAGCTGTCAAGGGGTCATGGGGGGAAAGAAGAGGAAGCACCAGAGGTGTTTCTTCAGCCCTGTTCAAGTTATCTCACTAGAACAAGCATCAGCCCACTCCCAGCCTCTGCCCTATGTGTTGGGAGTCACAGGGAGGCAGTGAAGGGAGGAAAATCAACCTGGAGGGAGGAGAGGGACACCAATATAACAGGACTTTCAATCCAGCACAAATCAAAGCACATCCATCTCTCCTATCCCTTCCCTTCCTTCCCTGGGGAGTGCAGAACCAGCAAAGAGCAGGCAAGGTGCTGTTAGAAGAGGAAAGGGAATGCAACACAGTCCAAGCCGGCTGCTTCACCCACACTCCGTCCTCACCAGAGTTCACACAGACCCAACTCTTGCACACCTTCAAACCACAGAGCCACACAGACCGACCGTCCTCAATACAGCCCTGCACAGAGAGGAGTGTTGGCTGCACGCAGCCCAATGCAGCCAGGAGCAGATTTCCAGGGGGAGGAGGAGAGGCTGGAAGGCAGCTAGAAACATACAATCACCAGGAGAGGGGTGAAAGAAGTTCTCTCACTCTCCCGCTTGCTCTCTCTGTCTCTGTTTCAGCCTTCATCCCCCAATATTCACCCCTTTCCTCTCCAGTTCCACACCTCTAAATAGCAGAGTCGCTATCCCAGCCATGCGCAGTCCAGCTGACCCTCTCGCCCAGAAAGGTCACTCTTTCTTTTTGATGTTGTTCCACATTTTTCGGTCGTCCCCGCAAACTACTGCAGGACGAGAGCTTATTACTCTACCCTACACAACCTTTTCACTTTGGGAAAGGGAAGGTTGTGCTTTAACCTCCTTCAGGTCACCAGAGCAAATCCATCATATTGAAAAAAAACTCTCATGAAAGCCTCCACCAAGACCCTGCTAGGACACATCCACCTCCCTGTACATCCTCCCAGGCCCCCACCCAACCAAAACCAGCATCACATCCTGCCTCCACCAGGCCTCTATTACCACCTCTCCCTGTAGCCAGCAGAGTTCCTACCCAAGCTGCTGTGAAAGAAGCCAGCAAGTACTCACTCAAGCAGCAAGAAAATAATTAATAATAAAGAAAGGCAGTGATTTGCAGTAACCAGAAACACCCCAGGAAGAGGGAAGGGAAAATGGGGGCTGCACCTTGAATCCATTCTGGTAGGACACACACGATTGGACTTCCCTGACTCAGGATAAAGCATTAGGAATGGCTGCCATAGCTGTGGGTCATGCAAGCTCCAGGTCTGGGGTATGAAGGAAGGACCGTCAGATCTGGGTTTCTGTGCCCACCTGGAACGGATTCAGAGTGTCGCCCCATGCACTACCATATGCCATTTCCAAAAATACCACCTCAAACTATCTCCAACCAAAGAAAAATGGCAAGGGGCAGTGGGGAGAGGAAACGCCAACCAACCACCAAAAGAGAAAGGAGGAAAAGCTTGTCACTTACTTTTCTTGTTTGTTTTTGACATCTTTCTTTGGTCTGTGGGGAAAGAGAGAACAAAGGCCTCGTCAGAAGGGAGCTTACCACGTATGTTTCCAGTATTATTCCCACTTCCTGCCCAGTCCAGGGAGGGATATGTACAGCTGGCATTGCAGGGTGCCCACGGCACAAGATTAAGTGGTCCTTCTCAAAGTGTTTGCTCTCCTGCTGCACCTTGCTGGCAGCTAGTGCCAAAAGACACCATGTTGCAGGCTAGCATTGTCCACCTGTGATATCTAGGGATGGAGGAGCCTCACCAGCAAAGGACTTCTTTTCCCAGGCTCAGCCATCCCATTGCAAGCCAACTTAGGAGACTGCAGAAGCCTCTGGACAATAGTCCCAACCCAACGGCAGAAAAAAGTTTATTGCCAGAGGAACCAGTGCTGCCCCATTCTCACCTGCAGTCACATTTACTGTGCTGTAAGAAGCTCATGTGCGCTATGTGCTGACTCTGATGGGGTTTAATTCTCATGATCTGGAATGAAAGAAACAGAGAGGGTCACCGCCCATTCACTATTTATATTCATAGCTCCAAATCAGCCCGCTGCACGGCAAAGCATTTGCACCCTGGGTGCTCCTGGGAGAGTATGGCAGAGTTTGAGCTGGCTTTGAGGGCCCATTCTCCCACTCAGGGAAGGCCTTTGATCACAAGCAAGCAGCAACACCAGACTCGTGCCAAAGCTCTGTTTGCTCATGCATGCAAGGTGCCAGCACTGGTGGACTGCCTTGGAGACAGCATGGGAGAGGGCGTAACACCATAGCAAGGTTCCCACTGAGCTGTCCCTGTCCAACACTACAGACATGGTAATGGAGCATCCAGTCTGCTCTCACATAGAAGCATGCTTCACTCTAACACAAAGCTCCAAAGCAAAAATTCCATATCCAACTTGTTTTCCCTAAGCCATCATTCATTCCTAGCTGCCATCTCATCTTCTCAATGACTCGAGACACAAAATGAATCTGGTGATCTGTGCTTCAAACAGCACTGTACAGCCAGACATTGCCCATCCCTCAGCCACAGGTGCCTCCAGGGAAGTTATATTACATGTCTTGTCACAGTCTCTCAACCCAGAACCTGGCTGGACCACATTTGCAGCAGAGATCTGCTCGAGTGCCTCTGACACTTTACAGGCATGCGGGCGTACCAGCCAAAAACTGTAATTCAGCAAGGAATGGCAGGAAGACAACCACCCCTACCTACACCATGCTAGTATGCCCCGGCCCAGGCTGGAGCCTGCAAGTGGAAAAGCAGTATGGGGAACCATGAAAGGGCACAGACACATTCTCCACCAGAATTCAAACACAGCTCAAATGACAAGTAAAAAGAGCTTGCTGGTTAACCACTTAGTCCTGCATGTCTCTCATCCATATCAAAAGGTCATGGCAATATTTATGTATCAATGTCAATTGAATCTACAATTCAAGAGGCTGAGGGATAAAAGTAGGTGAGGGAGCTACAGGTCAATGGTACCGGGCACCAGCACCACCGTGGACACAAGCTGGCATCCAGGCTGGCAGACAAGCGCAGCGACAAAGGTCTCTAAAGCAGAGTTTGCATCTTCCTCATGTGCCCAGCCTGTGCTATCACAGCCACCTCTGTCTTTTCCAAGGAATGAGTTCAGCAGCCTTCAAACAAAGGAGGAGGACACCCAGAGGCAAAAAGGCTTTTCCACTTGACACTGAAACAGTGTGTTTCTTAGAGCCCCTTTCCACCCCTGCTGTGCCAGTGTAGCTAATGACCCAAATCCCCTGCTCTGTTGGTGAAGGCTGACCTCACATGCCCTCTGGGAGAGAGTAATGACAGCACTTCTCTTTTGCACTACTGAGCTGCCTTCAGAGCAACAGCTGTGTGGACCAAACCCAGGGTTAAGGTGGAGCAAGGGTCCAAGCAGTATCTTCTTTGACACTTCAGAGATATCAGCATCAGAAAGGCTCCTCTAAACATAAAGTACTCCTTTGCAGAAATGCTCCTTTTCATGCCCCTCACTACTGTATTTGGGCACTACAAGGTCAGAGCCATAAAACAGATTCTCCTCTTAGCCTTGAACAGACATGGGTAACTCATCTTTTAACCCTGCATGGTATAGCAGGATCAGGACAGATGTGAGCCCTCCTGATATGACAATCTCCAGTTCCCCGAGTCAGTGCCCTTTCTCTGAATTAACTGGGAGCTGAAACTTGGGGTGGCTGTGATTACCAACTTGCTTCCTTCCACCCAAGCATGCCAGCTTGCAAGCTGGGCCCTCACCTCCATTGTGACGTTGTACACATCCACAGGGACACATTCTAGGCCCTCATCGCCGCAGCAACCCGCACATCTCATCAGAGGCACACAGGATGGCTTGAATATGTACTCCACCTCATCAGGGTACTCCTGGAAAATGTCCACCAGGGTCTCAATTGTCCTGCAGAAGCTGCGCTCGTAGACTTCCAGGAATTTGATAACTACAAGGAGGAATGAAGGGAATAAGTTAATGCAAACTTAGCTCAAGAACATCTAGTGCTTTGTCCCTTAAAATGAGCCAGACAGTTGCAACACATCTACCCTATGCTCTTCACTAACAGTCTTGCAGGCCCAAGGCCTTTGTCTCTGCCCTACACATACACACCAACCAAGTGGGGAAGAGAAAGACAATCTTTTCCTACCACTGCTTCAGAGCAATGGCAAGATACACAAGAGAGCCTCTATTTGCCTCTCTGGCACCACTGATGTGTCCCGCAGGTGCCTCCTCCCCAAATGCCCCATACTCTCAGATATGCTGCCACTAAGCATATTAGCTCAGGCAAAAAGCACCTGAGGCTGCTCCAGATGATCTGGACTAAGGCCCTTCACCAGTTTGCCTTTTACCCACTGTCAAAACAGCCAGTGGATGCCCCAGTCAGTTTTAGAAGGCAAGGTGGTAAGCCAGAAGCATCCTATCTATAGACCTCAGTGCAGAGACACTTCTGGAGAACAAGCAGAGGGTTCTGAACCATGTACCCACGTCTTCACTCTTCCTGTTTTCCTGCTACCTCTTTTGCCCATGCAGAACATTTGCCTCAACAGATCACATCAGAACCATGATAGCACCTGCTACAAGTCACAGTCTTCGTGTCTCCACAGTGACCACCTTCCCGGACCAAGGAATTGAGCCACTCACTGAAAGATCCATAGCAAGCCCACAGCACCCCCAGGACTAACTAGACCATATACCTGGCTACTGAACTACAATGAGGAAGCATGGAAGGGGGAACAGGGTGGATCTGCCATTATTCCCTGCCTTTCCTACGAATGGAGCAAACACTAACTGCTTGTGATCTGCACTGATTTCACTAGTGTTTCTCAATGTTTCCCCGTCTCTTGCCAAAGCTTCATTTTGCTGCTTGGTCAAGGGTTGGAGATATTTAAAGAGATGAGAGATAGGATAGATAAGTACACACGCACAAAACCCAGCTGCTAGTACGGTTCTGCAAACAGTGAGTACCTGGAGCCCTCCAGGTCTCCTAGCTCTACCAGCATGCAGGTAAAGGAGGATTTCTCAAATGAAGTGCAGGAGAAGAGATGCACACAAAGAGACAGTACCTGCCCCATGCTATGTTGCGCTATAATGATCCATCTGTACAGTATGCAGAGTCCTGCAGCACCAAGGTTGATAACTCTGAGTGATAAGAGCAAACTGCTTGCATCATGGAAAAAATGATCTCCTGTAAGCGTTTCTAAAGTGCCCTGAACTTGTGACAAACTGGCATAAAGGTTACTTTGCCACAAAAATGCAAAAGCTGCAGGGCTTGGAGCTCACAGCCCGCAGTTAATTGTTGAAAGTTAATTCTAGGTCATGCAGAGCTGACAGTGCCACAGTGCTGAGAGTGGGTACAAGAGAGGAGGAGCTTCCACGAAGCAAGTTTGAAGTGTCAGAGATCCTGAGCTGCTATTAAAAGAGAAAGTGGCTTGAGAAAGGGAAACACAGCCTGGCAGGCATGGACTGCTTGTTGGTATTCCTTGTCTAGAAGACAGCATGTTTCTGTTCCTTGTTCCTTCCCTTCCTCTTCTCTCCTCCCCTAACTTCAGTATGCCTCCTGTCTGCTCTCCTATCTTGTCTGCAGCTACCTCCTTCTTCCTGTTCCCCTTCAGAGTGACCTTAGTCACCGCCTGTGATCCAACAAGTTGAACAATTTAATATGTGGGAAATTCTGCAGGCACAATGACAGCAACTGAACTGCACTGCTGATTATTCACGCTGTGCCAGCAGAAAAGATCTGGGAACTCTGGCTGTAAAGGCACAGTTCTGGACAAAAATGCTTACAGACCTATGCTGAGGGGAGGCAGAGAAGAAAAGAAGGAGGGAAAGCGGCAGTTACCTGTGCAGATCAAGTGCTGCTCAGCAAAGTAGTCTGGGGCATAAAGGAGGCAGAAACCAAAACGGGGCAGAAAACTGAAGTGAAACTGATTGACGCCTGCCACACTTTCTAAACATTTGCACTGCGCAAGCAGCTGGATTCCACCAGAGAATCCAGACTACAGATTGTCCACAGAACAGCACATTCAACCTCTTTTCCAGAGCCTTACTTCCATGGCTGCACCCTGATGACTGTGCTTGAGATCTGCAAGCAAATCCTTCCCATAAAGAATCTAGGAGTTTCTGCCTTTTCTTTGTAACATATGATGATTTTCCAAAGTCTGAATCAGCCTCTGAAAAGGAAACGGGGAATCTTTCTCCAGATCCCAGTCAGAAAATCCTGCCACAAAAAGCACATTGCCTTGATTTTGCTGGACACGGAGCATTCAGAGGGAGACTGAATGCTCCATAGTTCGTTTGCACAGTTAGCACCCAAAAAAGAGCACATGACTGAGGCATAGTCATCCTCAGAGCAGAGCCCTGCCCCTGCTACCGTACCTACACTTACTCCTATGTAGCAGGAGTCATATTCCACACTGGGAGTTATATTCCACACCTTGCCAGACCAATTCAGCCTGTGTTTCCTTTCCATTGGTTGTGTCAGGGTCGGAAGAAGGTCTGTCTTTCATGGGGAAACACAGGAAGGTTACTGAAGGACAACACCAGTTGGCCTTCTCCCTTTCTGCAGTTTGGGCTTCAGCCCACGTTAAAAGTTGATCCTGCACTTAACCCCCACCTCTACCCTGCAAAACACCTCCAGATTTGAGTTAGAGGTTCTTCTTTGTGAATGGAGAGGGACATAAGGTTAAAACCCAGTCAGGGCCTACATTAACTCTTCATTGCAGACGTAGCCACAGCAGGCAGGATTAAATCCAAATTTGGAGCAGTTGAGTGGGAACATGCTAGACTAGAAAAGGAGCAAGTCTATGATCATTCTGCCTCCCTCCCTGTCAATGGCTTAGCAGCAATACAGACACACTGTTCTTTTAAAAATAAAAGCGCAGCCACAAGTGCTGGTGGTTTCCTTTATTTATACCAGAAAAATCTTTTCTCGTGGAACAAACAAAGAGTGTTTGTCTGACTCCTCTACAAATTCCCATGCCACAAAACATGTGGAAGGCTCTCTTCAGCACAAAAGGGTAGGGGCTGAAGCTAAAATTACAGTCTCCAACCAGAGTAAGTCCATCCCAAACAAAAACCTGTCACAGCACAAAATGGCCAAAGACACGAAGACGCGCCCACACCTTTTGCCCCAACTCCAAAGCCCCCAACCGCTTCAGCGCAAGGAACCACAGGACTGTTCTTGTGGAACAGGGGCACATCATCATCGACTCTTCACAGACGAGAAACTGAGGTACAGAGGAGAGAACCTCCAAGGTCATACAGCAGGACACAAGTAGAGCCAGGAAGGTAATGCCAAGAGTCCCAATTTCTAGCTCAGAGACGTATCTGCATCACAGAACCAGAAATAGCACCAAGGCAATAGCACCAAAGTCTCACCACTCACATTGACAGGCAAACCTCTCCCGCGACCCTATCAGCTTTCTTGTGACAGGGAATTAAATTGTTTCATTCTTCCCCTCCCCAGAAAGGTAGTCAGAACAAACAGCACAGATGAGGACACTAGCTCTTTTCTACCGACAGCAGAGGACTGGTTACCAAAATAAGCCTCACAGCAGGATCCATTTTGATTCCTCTAGAGTCACTGAACCTTCTTCTGTTGACTTCAGCAGGAGCAAGGGTCAAGCACAACAGGTGGCAGCCCACCAGCAAATTAGAAATTTTGCCCATGCAAAACGGACACCTATCCCAAAACACAGCCTACCACAAACCTCTGGCAACACACATGCAGTCTGTCACACCAATAAAGTTACAGAAATTGAAATCGACTGTGACAAAAAAAAAAGCCAATCTGGGCCCACACTGCTAGAGCCCTCTGCTGACCTCCAGCTGGAATAACGCTGGAGGTCACAACCCGCTAGGACCCTGCAAGACCTTCACCAGACCCTATCATGCAGCGAGTGGTCTGCTCTGTTATGAAGGTATGGGGAAAACACGGTCAGGATGGTCTTAAAGCAGCTGATGATCACCTCAGCCTGAAGGCTCCAAAGTCCACAGCCCTTTTACCCCACTTCTGAACTGAGGACTGCCAATCTCCTGCAACACACAAGGCTCCACTAGACAGGGCACTTAAAGGAGGTGTCTCTGACTAACCTGGGGCTGACTGCTCTTCTCGTCTATGGTCTCTCACACAAACCAACGAGGCAGAGGACACTGCCACAGCCTGGCCTTTGGGCAGCCGGATAAACACAAAATCACAATGGCTGCAGAGGCACCACCTTGTTTCCTCACCAGTCAATGGTCTCATCTGTACTGGACCACCACCAGTGAATTAAGAGGAACCTATGCTGTCCCCCAAATCTGCTAAGCCTGCTAGCTCAAAACGGAGTAGAAGGGTGTATTTTTCAAGCCTGGCTCTGTACAGCGCTTAGCAATATCCCAACTAGGAGGAAACCTGGGACTCTTAAGAAGCAGGACTCTGGAAAATCATCCTCAGCTGCCCTTTTCTCCTTCTCTCCCTCCCCCCCCGAGACCTGCCGCCTGCTCGTCTTGGGAGAGTCAGGGGGCTGCTTCGGCCTTTGTTCGGGGATCAGCCCTGGCCACCCAGCCGGGCACCGCCGAGGAAGAGGTGGGCGGCGAAGATGACAAATCCCTTCCTACAGCACTGTGACGAATCCCTCGCAAACTGTTCGCCGCCACTCAGCTCTTTGTGTGCGCGCGCGTGTGTGTGTATATATATATTTATATATATATATAAATGAGCGTGTGTATGTGCACAAGCGCACGCACGCAGTTTCCCTCAGAGTTGTGGGAAGCCAGCGGCGGCCTGGGCCGGCCCTGCTGCACGACCCGGCCCCATGGCCGCCCCGGGCCCACGGCCACCCTGGTCCCCGGTCCCATGGCCACCCCTGCCCCACAGTCCGGTCCCATGGCCACCCCCGGGTCCGACGGGGGGACGGGTGGGGGCGCGGGTGGCGGTGGTACCGCCGCAAAGGGGTTAATGGCGGCGGCGCCTCCCGCCGGCAGCCCCCCGCTCCCGCCGCCGCCGCTCCCCGGGAGGTGGCGGTGTCGGCCGCCGGCGGCTCCCGGGGCTCGGGCCTCCTTTCCCCGAGCCCCCGGCAGTCCCCGCCCGCCGGGAAGCCGCCCAGCGCTTACCTTCATTGGGTTTCCGCTCCCCATCCCCCAGGGCAGGAGCAGCCTTCGACAACTGCAAAGATAACAGAAAATCGGTCACAACGCGGAGCCGTTACGCGGTCCCGGGGCGCAGGAGGACTCCCGGCCCGCAGCCGGCCGGCGCCCCGCCGGGCGGGAGGCGGAGGGAGGCCCCGGCGGGAGGGGGCGCCCCCGAGGCGGAGCCGCTCCCCTTCAGCCGCCCTGGCGGGCACCGAGGGACCTTTTGTTCCCCCCGTCCCCCGGGGAGCCGAGAGGGACACGGGAGGGCAGGAGCAGGCGGGAGGGAGGCGGCCGGGCCTCCAGCGCGGCGGGCCCGACAGGGGCCCCAAAGAGCAAAACTGCCCCTCGGGCGCAGCTTTCAGTGATTACCGTCAAAAACGAGAGAGCCACTCTGGGCCCGGGGGAGAAAAACAGCAGGGGTCACCTTCTGCCGCTGCCATGGCCGGTGGGCCTGGGCACCGCTCTTCTCTCCCGGGCTTCCATTTCCCCCCATAAAGGTGAATCCGGCCCGGGAGGGCAGAGCAGGGAGAAGGGCGGCCAGGCGCGATAGGGCATCGCTCCCCTCTGAATGTCACAGATGTCTGTCGCCAAACAGTGGTGGCCACCGAGGTGTTGGTATCTGGCCGGGTGTCAGGGCGATTAACTGTGACAGCACCACTTTGCCGCCAAACACCACTGGAGTTTCACTCCTCTCCTCTGGACGGGAGGGCCACGTGTGCCCTCGCCTAACGGTCGGGTCCCCAGCCCCTGCATGGCCCGGCAGCAGCGCGGCTCCCGTCCCTGTCTTCCCCATGGCTGCCCCTGGACAAAACCCAAAAGAGCCCCAAGCGCTGGCTTCACTCCTGCTGCCTTTTGGGACGAGGAGCATTTCCTCCTAACTGCTGACACAGGCAGGAGCAGCAACAGGTAACCCACCCCCAGACCAGGACGGAGAAGCATTACGCTGCTTTACTAAGGAAGTTTTTTTTAATTCCAGGTGAAACAAAAACTCCACTCTTCCTGCTCTGTGTGAGGGTTTTAGCTCTGACGTAACTTTCCAGCCAAGTCAGGTTTCCCCCTGCTGTTCTCTTCTGAAGCAAAACCAAAAAATGCCTGGCTTGCTTCGCTCCTCTGAGGTATAGTGCCACCTGTGTGACGCCATCCGCCCCAGAGCCAGCTGCCTTTCAGCAGAGGCCCAAAAAGAGCACAGTGATACATACAAAATACTGCTTCATCAGCAATATGCTGCATTTAGGCTTAGAAAAAGGCCCTCTGATCTCGTAGCTGGAGACAGAACTGAACTGAGCAGGCAAAGTCCACCCCAAGCTCACAACAGGAACCTGCCACCTAGGGTCCTCTACGCAGCCGCTGCACAGGGCAGCATCACCATCGGAGCAGCCAAAAGTGTCAGCTTTTAAAAGGAGGGGGCAAGAGAGCTGCTGAAGCCCTAGAAGGCCCTCTCCCAGCCGTTCCTTTGTGTCTGCGCACAGTTCCCTTTGTCTAAGGTCCCCCTGACCGAACTCCTTGCTTCTTATTTCAACCAAAGTCTTTCTGTACTGGGCAGAACACACCAGCCCAGACCTGAGCCATCCCACGTGTGCATCTATTTCTTCTCTGGGGAGGAGAGGGCTGTGTGCCCAGTACTGTGACAACAGTTTAAAAAGCAGGTTCCTAGAAACAGTTTTCATTCCTGAAGTGTGAAGGTCACTGCAACAGCACAAACAAAATGGAGGCACAGAAGGTTGCAGCGGCCTTCCAAAGCCACTCAGCGCCTGACAACCTATGGGTCAAAAGAAAACCGCATCAAGGGCAGAAAAGCCTCAATCTGTGTCATAGCACAGGAAGAGGATCACGAGCCAAGTCAGTTTATCCAAGTCAAAACGCCCCCAAGACCTTCTGCAGACGGATTTTTGGTTCACACACAAAATGACCATGACTGACTGAGCAAAATTAGTTTGGAGACACCTTGAGGGTCATTCTCCCTGTTTTCTATGTGAGGCTGCCTAGTCGGCTGCCAAGCCCACCACCTCCTTACATGCAGGCATACATGGTGGACAGGTGACGGGGAGCAGAAGCAAGCCACACACTACTCATCCAGCCAGCACCTTGCCCTGCCTCTGATGTGCTGGAGCAGGAGCCAGAACACTCTCCCAGCGCTCACCTAGACCTGGGTTGTGAACCCACTCCGAGGATGGGGAAAGAGATCAGTACAAGTCTGCAGAGATCCTTGGAGCACTCCCAGGGGAGCTCTCAGCAGAAACCTGAAAGGTTTCCCTGAGTTATCAGTATCACGCTCTCTGCTCATTACACCAAGAAACTTTTCTGCCCTTTCAGCAGTGCCTTTCACCTGTGGCTAGTGCCCTCAAAGCCATCCACTACAACAGCAGGTGAGGCAGGGGCTTGTGCCTCACTTTAAATCAGCCTGCTACATAACAGACAGGGCAATGGGGAACCAAAAGCGTTCCAAGGGACAAGCAGGCCTGACATGCCCTTCGGTGGGAGCCTGAAGGTCATGCTCTCCTCTGCTGGTTTTTGGCATGACCCAAAGGCTCTGTAGCACAATTTCTTTCCAACAGATTTTTTCATAGAGGTGTGGAAGCAACCCTTGGGCTGAAGAGCAGGATAATTGACAGCAGGAATAGGGCTGACCAAGGGGAAGCTCCTTTCTGTGCCCTTTGCAGGTTGCAGCAAATGCACGTCCCACAATGGAGAAAAACCTTCCCTAACAAATAAACGCACTTCACACCACCTGTATGTCTGCACCTTTCCCGTCCTCATTCTCCACCAGTCCCTGTCCAAAGCAAGTTATTCTCTGAAGGGAGAGAAAAGGTTAATCAAGTCATTCCTCTCTAACCATCACCCCCCTCACCACCACCACCACTCTTTCTCTCCCTTCCCCTCCCCCTAATCTGTGCAGCCTCATTAAAAGAGCTTTGCAACTGTTTAGGACTGGAACAAACAATCCATCCACTTTGAGAAGGACTCTGGGACAGGAGTTAAGGCACTTTTCGTCTTAGGCGCTAGAAATTCTTCTCAGCGGTTTCTACTTAAGCAGGGGGCTCTCGCTGCACTCCCT
>JAVSBS010023104.1:0-26215 GCA_033124195.1 Coracias cyanogaster
TTGTTATAATATTAGCTATACAACGCTTAGTGTACCTGTAGCTCTTAATTTATCACTGGCAATCCAAAAGAACCTGCTAATGTTGCTGTAAATAAACGGTTATTATTTGTTTCCCAATTTGTGTCTGTCGCATATTCAGTGCCGGCCTCATAAGACCAGATTTATTCCCCTGTTTTCGCAACACTAACCAAAACATCTTAAGTCTTACATCACATTTCTACCAAATACTAGGCAGACAAGATGAATAGAATAAAAAATTAAACTGTATTTTTCAAGAAAATGAAACATCCCTTTTCAGCAAGAAGAAAAGAGACATAGAATTTCTTTATCTGACATTGGATGTCAACACAATGATTGAAAGATTTATGGAAATACGTAACAGCCTGGCAGCTTTTGTACATTATTGTTCTTGAAAGTGTGGATGTTCCATGACTTTTTTTCAGGAAGTGTATGTTTCATATCAGCTAGTGATGTAATACAGTATTCAGAGTTACATCTTTTCACAGGATTCTCACAGATTGTTTAAAAAGAAACTTTTAAAATGTCAGTGTTCAATGTTATCATATTATTTTATTTATCTGAATCTTTTCCTTTGTAGGTTAGGCTTTGGCAAGGCAATATACGTTTCCAGTGGTGGCAACTTGGATTTGGCTTGCAACTTCATTGTCTGTTCATTGTCTATAACTTTTTCACACTTCTTTCTAGTGTGACAGTGTGGTCCACTCACCCTGCAATCTGACCTTTATTTCCCGTAAACCTGCTTAAGTGGTGGTGGTTGTAATGGATGCTTCTGGTTATGATGACGGCACATAGCTCAAAGTGGTTTTGGGGGAGACAGACAACACCACAATAGCCAACGACTAATTTCAGCAATTCAGCCACTGAACAACGGTGCTGGTCAATGTCCAACTCAAGCTAAAACTGGAAGAAACTAACACCTGTAGTTGGTATGTAAATATGACTATGGGTCAATTATAATACTTTATAAATAGTGGATGGCCCAGAGTCCGTTGAGGTCTCCTGCAAAGCAGCAGGCTGCACACCAGGATCTCCCCACGAGTAGGAACACCTCTCAAGGTTACTTCTTGAGTCTGAGAGTATCCTTATTGCATCAGATAGTAAGTGACTTGGTAATAAATGTGCTGAATCTTTGAAATCTTAGCTAAATGATATAAAAGATTGATTGCATGTATATAATCCTTTAGACGTAAACCATTGACCAAGTCTGGGACTAAGTATGGATCCAGACACACGTAGACTCCTCCCTGAGAAGGAGTTTAAAATATAAGGGGGTCCTTTCTGAACCTCATGAGTCAAAGGGATAGTCTCCCTGAAAGTTTGTTCTCTATGAAGTAAATAATCTAATGTGCCATGCCACCAAATCTTGTTAAACCATTGTCACATTTACCATTGAGCTTTGTTAACTCACTGCTGTTTATCAATTACGTATATTGTTGCTTCTTTCTTTTGAGTAAGTTTGTCATTCCATCTGTGACACCTATGCTTTTGTGAACAAAATTCCCTGAGCAAGTTCCGAAAACTTAGAGTCTGCATAACAGTATTGGGGTTTTTTTTGCACAACATCAGCAGTGCTGTTGATAATTTAAAGAGCAAAAGAGAGCTCCATTGAAAATGCAACTTAAAAAAACCCATAAAATTCACTCAGCTTACATATCTGAATATCCTTCCTTTTTCTTTTATGCTTTAAGAAGTAGCACATAATCTTATAAAATGCTGTAAATAGCTTACGTATGAAAGACAGTTTTGAAATAAAGACAAGATAGACTAAGAATGAATAAACTGCAAAATTTTGTTTTCAAAAGATGAAACTTTCTATATCATTGAAGAAGATGTGTGTATGTTATCTCAAGACATTGGAAGAATTTCAAAGACTGTTATTGCAAAATATTTAAGTGTATCTTATTTCATTACAGACTTTGGAATGTGACCATATCTTTTAGCACCACTTTGAATAAACACAATTATCTACAGAAGTTTTTCGGTGAGCAGATAGATATTTTGGAAGCATATTAAATTAATACATTGTGAATGGGTATTGTATCTATCTAGATAAAAGGAGTAAGTTCATATGCCATAAACTAATGCAAAACGTGCTAGAAAAGTGTTGATCACATAGTTGAATTTTGTGTTTCAAACAACAAATCAGAGTCAGTAGAAGGGAAAAAGATAAAAGAATATTGTGTCGTGCATGAATAGTAAACCAAAAAAACCTAATGCAGCAAACCATCTCTGGTCATTTCCTATATTTGTAGTCATAACTCTTGAAGCTAGTAAAATATTACTTTTGCTTTCTTTTACTCATCTCAGAATTACAGAACAGTTGGATAAAAGATGTTAAGTAAAAGACAGTGTGTACTTGTATAAGTGTCTATTTTTTAATAGCTGTGTCATGCCTCATGTTGTTCTAGAAGTAACAGGTGATCACATTCATAAAGACTGTAGTTTTATAGAGACCAAGGTGGGCATGGAAGAGCCAGAATTGGCGTGAGCATTCTGAACTGTCACATATCCTCTTTCGCATGTTTACCTTAAGTTATTATCATACTATTAAATTATGGTTATAGGTCAATGGCTATTTATATATAACTTTATTATTTCTTGTCATAATTTAACAGGTTTCCATATATCAGTATCATGTAACAATGTTGACCGGAACATTGTATGTTGACTGAAAATAAGTCTCATTTATTTTAACTGGACCAGCTATCAAATGAATTAATTTGTCTTTTTGGATTTTGTTTGGTTACCTACCTAAAAATAATAAACTTTGATAAACAGTGGGGTGGAAAGTGGGAGGGATGTGTACTGTCTCAGTAATTTTTCCAAGCTTTATGTAATACTAAATTGTAGTAAACAATCCTAATACATTATTATATGATTTTAAAAATACAGATTTAGCTTTGTTTATTGTATTTTAGTTTTGAATAAGGGGTGTCACATCTTAGATAGTTTTCCTTTGTTTTGGAGGGGGAACTCTATTTGCAAGTATGCCTCACATAGTAATTGTCTGCCATATCTACTAATCTAACTGGAGGATGGATGATATACACCCAGGTCAGCTACAAAGTATTACTGGCATAAAATTTATAGTATTTAACATCAAGAAGCAAGTAAGAAAACAAACAAAATATAAATTAGCTATACAAATACATAAAGCCAGAAATTTAAATCAGCAAAGGCAAATTCATAGCAAACTTATACTGAGTTTCTGCAGCATCAATCTAGAGAATAGAACTTCTTCAGACGAGTGGAATTTCTCAAGTTTAATATGACTAAAACCACATATTTTCACCACAGTTTCAGAGGCATTGAGGGTTTTCTCATGTAGGGTTTTGAGGTGAAAAAGGACATTTTTTCATATACAATTAATGAGATTCCTAGCTTAATTCTATTGATAGGGAAACTGAGATTTTTAATTACTCATTAAAAGGCCAAAGTGACACAGCAGTAGGGCACATATTTCATTATTTGAATTGCCCATTTTATGACAGTATTAGGTACCCAGGCTACTAGGGCGGAAAGTGAATGACCCCAAAGGCCAAGAGTTTAGAGTACTTAAAAGTGGCAGGAAAATGTAGCTCTATATCCTCTTTTCAAATGTGACTTCATTATTTCTACAAAGTGGAAAACCCTTTCCCTCAACTATGTGACAGTGTCCAGGTGGTTCATATAAGGCACAAGGGATGAGAGGAAATGACAATATAGAGATTTAGGTGCACACCTACCTACCTACCACACGTCCATTAAGCTGTTTACCACTCTGTAAGAAAGAACCCTGGTCAACCAATCACTGTCTCTCTTTGCCATTACTAAACATGCAGAGATTCGAAAAGCTTCTATAAAACATTAAAGAACAACTTTCATATTCACTGCAATGCACCACAAGGGAGAAGAAGTCAAAATATTGAGAAGAGAGATGGATTGGAAAAAATGTTTATTATCTGTTACCTACAACTCTTCTAGCTACAACACACAAGGAAAGTTTTCTTTCGGCCTGCTACCAAATAGTGGCTAAATTAGCCAGTTCAGTGCATGGAAAAGAGGTGGAGCAGCTTCCTGCAGACAGAAATCTCACTTCCTTGAGGATCCCCTTTATTTGAAAGGTAGAGGCATTGTCATTGCTGTAGTTTTAGCACTAGTGCTTTTAAAATATTTTATGGAAGCCTTAATTCTTTTATCAACAGTAACAAAATCCAAGTATATTAAATGCGGTTCTTGTAAACTTGTGTGCATTCATTTTGAGAAATAAATTCATTGATAACATCATCTCTTAATAGTACTGTAGTATAATTGTAGACAACAAATTCTGAAAATGCAGTGTTGCATTTTTATAACTGGTCCAAATCAGAAAGCAGAAACTTGTCACACAGCACAGGTATTCAACTCACAAAATGTTACTCATAGAAAAAAAAAAAATTCTTAAAATCTTCTTACAAACTTTTTAACTTAAAGAAAGTCCCCCAAATTATTCATTGCAAGTTTTTAAATTCAAGTTTAATTCCAAAAAAAAACAAAGAAAAAAAATATCTATTTTGCATTATTACAGTTTTAAGCACTAAAGAAGATTTTAATGGAAGGAAATGTCAGTCAGGAAGAGGTACAACCCATTTAAAGATATTCTGAATTGAGGTTTCATTGTGCCAGTTCAGTCATCGCCATTTTATCGTGCATCAGTTGCTTGATTACACAGGTCAATGCCGAACACAACAACATCCCCTCACAAGTCTTCTTTCAAACAATCCTGCCATAGGTTCCCTGGGGCCCAGCTCCTTTGCTGCGCACTGTGGTGCCAGCATCGCCTGCTGGACACAACGGACAGAGATGGCTCCCTCAGCAGCCCTTCACATGGAAGAACACCACCTAGAGAGCTCACCAAGATGCAACCAGCCCCAACAGAAGTCTCACCCAACAGGAAGCACTTCCAATTGATCAGCTCCTGGTTGATATAATCCTCACATCACCTACCACCCCAACCAAGACTGCCTGGGTGAGGGCAGAGCCACAGATGCACGGGTGTGCAAGGTTCTGCCTCTTGGACCATGAAGCCAGTGGGGAAAACTAAACATTCTGCTAGGTTATGACTCATTCACAGTCCAACTCCAACTTGGGGCCCACAACTCAGGTTCCAGCACTTCAGGTTTCTGTGAGATGAGCAGGCATGGATCTTTTCACTTTAAAGTATTTATTTAAACGTATTCTGGTTATTTTGAACAAGACTATTAATGAAACAAGGATAGTGCCCACTGTAAAGTATCACTACATGATGAAAGTTAAGTTTTGGGATGTTACTGACAAACAGTCTTCTGGATGTTTCATGCTTTAGTATGAGCAGCCGCAATGATAAGAGATTTTAGCACTCTTACCCAACAGCTGCACTTTTGTTTTGAACTAGGGATGCTCTGAGTTTCCTCAGCATACTTGAGTCAAGCTGTATAACAAGGATGCTTCAGAGAGCAGAATCAGACTAAAAGATACAGTCTTCTCAATGATAAGAAGGTAAAAAATGGAGAATTAATAATTAATGGAACTTATCAAACTTCAAAAGTGTACTTTGATTCTGGAGGTGAGCAAAAGAACAAGTTGGAAAATATTTTATCTTAGCAAAGGAGCTAACTCAACTCTGCAAGGTAACAAGGCTACCTGTTCATCTATTATGAAATAGTCACTGGTAGAGGTCAGAAAAAAATATAGTCTGAGTGCCAGTTCCCAGTGTTTCAAGGCATACTTTCACTCAAAAGTGGTCATCCTAGGAGGAATAGGACTTAAACCTCTGACCTTTTGAACTAGATACATGGTGAGCTAGATGTGTGAGTATTGAACCACTAAAGCATAGCTGAACTATAAAAGACAAACAACAAAAAACCATAGAAACAACCAATCCAATGTTCAAAAAGCTCACCATAGGACTATATTCTTACTTAAGCAATTATATGATATTGTACTGGTTTAGCAAAACGGCAGCGGGGCTCTGCAACAGCTGAGCCGTGTGGCCGGTCTGCTGCTCCCTGCCCCCTCCCCCCTGACGCGGGCCGGGGACAGGGAAAGAAAAAAAAAGTTTTAAAGTGCCCTTTTGAGTTGAGATAAGGAAGGTTTTATATAAAAACACATAAGAAACTGTTGCAGCAACAATATTTAAAAAAAGAAGCAATATATAAAAAAAGGCAGTACTGGAGATAAAGAGACTATATTGAATAGCTGCACCAAATTAACCCTGTCCTGTCTGAACCAGGACAGACATCTATCTACACATTCTGCAGCTGCATAAAAATGACCATTTCCCCTTTGTGAGCTCTGTTCAACAACATTTTTTAATGTTACGTTTAATCAAAGGAGAAATTTATGTGAAAAGGTGGGAGGCTTTTCAATTTCTCAAATTGTCTAAATGAAATTTTTTATTCTTCTGTTCACCGTGACTGTTTAGAAAATTTGTTTGCTTTATGAAAAAGCAAGACAAAATTAGAAATTAGGAGGCTAGGTTTAAAATATGAAAGTGAAATATTTTTAGGGACAAAATAGTTTCTGTGGCTGATAAATACTTATCCTGGAATGTTGGTTCACTCATGTGAAGGGATAAATATTTAATCTCAGATGTATCATAGGATCATAGAATGGTTTGGGTTGGAAGGGAACTCAAAGGTCATCTCATTCCAACCCTCTTGCCATGGCAGGGGCACCTCCCACTAGACCTGGCTGCTCAGGGCCCCATCCAACCTGGTCTTGAACACCTCCAGGGATGGAGCACCCACAACCCCCCTAGGCAACCTGTTCCAGTGTCTTACCATCCTCAGAGTGAAGAATTTCCTCCTAATTTCCTATCCTAACCTACCCTCTTCTAGTTTTAACCCATTACCCCTTGTCCTATCACTACAGGCCTTAAGAAAAAGTCCCTCCCCAACCTTCTTGTAGGCCCCCTTCAGATACTGGAAGGCTGCAATAAGGTCTCCCTGTAGCATTCTCTTCTCCAGGCTGAACAACCCCAACTCTCTCAGCCTGTCTTCATAGGAGAAGTGTTCCAGCCCTCTAAACATCTTTGTAGCCCCGCTCTGGACCCTCTCCAACAGGCCCATGTCCTTCTTCTGTTGGGGGCTCCAGAGCTGGATGCAGTACTCTAAGTGGAGTATCACGAGAGAGAAGTAGAGGGACAGAATTGCCTCCCTTGACCTGCTGAACACACTTCTTTTGATGCTTCTCAGGATACAGTTGGCTTTCTGGGCTTCACTTGCACATTGTTGTCTCATGCTGAGCTTTTCATCAACCAACACCCTGAAGTCTTTCTCCTCAGGACTGCTTTCAATCCACTTATTGGCCAGCATTTCACTTGGCCTTGAACTTGATGAGGTTGTCATGGGCCCATCTCTCAAGCCTGTCAACGTCCCTCTGGAGGGCATTCCTTCCCTCCAGCATGTTGACCACACCACACAATTTGGTGTCATCTGCAAACTTGCTGAGGGTGCACTCAATCCCACTGTCCGAGTCACCAACAAAGATGTTAAATAGGAACAGTCCCAGTACCGATCCCTGAGGGACACTACTCGTTACCAGCCTCCATTTGGACATCGAGCTGTTGATTGCAACATTTTGAGTGCCACCATCCAGCCAATTCCTTATTGACTGTGTGGTCCATCCATCAAATCCATGTCTTTCCAATTAGAGACCAGGATGTTGTTCACGACAGTGTCAAAGGCTTTGCTCCAGTCCAGGTAGATGACATTGGTTGCCCTTCCCTTATCCACTGAGGCTGTTACTCCATTGTAAAAGGTTACCAGATTTGTCACGCACAATTTGCCCTTGGTGAGGCTGTGCTGGTTGCCACCAATAACCTCCTCATTTTCCATGTGCCTTAGCAGAGCATTCAGAAGGATCTGCTCCATGATCTTGCCAGGCACAGAGATGAGACTGACTAGTTGTCCGGGTCTTCCTTTTTTCCCTTTTTGAAAATGAGGGTGATGTTTCCCCTTTTCCAGCCAGTGAGCGCTACACTAGACCACAATGACGTCTCAAATACGATGGAAAGCGGCTTGGCAACGTGGTCTTCCAGCTCCCACAGGACCCGCAGGTGGAACTCCTCAGGTCCCATGGACTTGTGCACCTTCAGGTTCTTTAGATGGTCTCAAACCTGATCTTCATTTACAGTGAGCAGATCTTCCTTCTCCCAGCCCCTGCCTTTGTTTTCTGCAACTTGGGCGGTGTGGCTAGAGCCCTTGACAGTGAAGACTGAGGCAAAGAAGTGAGTACCTCAGCCTTCTTTATATCCCTCATAACCAGGTCTCCTGTTTCCTTCCAGAGAGGGCCCACATCTCCTCTCACCCTCCTTTCATTGCTGACATAGTAACTAAATCAAATCTTAAACTGTTGCATAGTAGCTAAAATCAATCTTAAACTGTTGGGTTTTTTTAATAGAAAACTTTCTGTTTGCAATAACACATATAAATAGAAGTAAAAAATATACATAAACATACATTTTCCACTGGATATTAATTTTTTTCCTTTATGCTACTAATTTTCTGGTTTAAAATGTTACCTACTATATCTTGTGTTTCACTGCTAATTGACTTCAAACAGGATTTTATACAATAATATTTGCATGATAAAGTGAGTTCCTTCATAATTTTTTTCTGCATTGTGTACAAGATGGATTTAAAAAAAATATTGAATAGTGCTGCTACCACTTTTTTACCAGTAAGACACCGTAACTATCTTTGAACAGAGCATTAGGTACAATTTTTTGATATTGCTATTAAGCCTTAACAGAATTGTCAATAAAATATTGCTTTACTAACTTCAAATTTTCTCAAACCTAAAGTTATTATCTTTCCAGTTTCATTTGCAAGCAAAGCTAAGACTGTATAAGAACCATTATGCTATTATTAGTTAGAATAGATACTTCTAGTAATCAAAAAAATACTGTGGGTCTGCTTGTTTATTTTCTCAACATTAGGCATAGAAAACGTCTTAGTATTTAATGTTCAACTAATGTAAAAAAATCACCAGCTTGTATCATCTAACATCTGTGATTTTTGGTTGATTAGAATTAGTGTGTCTCTTCTGAAGTAGATGGAGCTGGATTTCAATAGCTATTCATCAGATATATTATTTCTAAAAGTGTATTCTGGAGGCTGTAAGCTTGAGGAAGGCCTAAAGTTTAGCTAGACCTGTTCAGCTAACTATTTAACTTAACAGGTAACAAGTCATCCTGTATTTAAAACTAAACTATGTTAGTAATGAGAAAATAAAATGTTTTGTATGATGGATAGGAAGCATGTTAGCTGAGACAAAATATTCCTTTAAAAAGAAGAGTTGAAAACAACAATTTTCAGGAGGACAGGTCCTTATATGTTACGGACAGGTGAGGCACAAGAGGGAAGGATGAATGTTGAATGTAGTGTAGCTCATTGTGATCCTAGGACTGCACATCCATATCACATCTTGACTACCAGTGAAACTTGTACTAATGGTCTATGTACGCATGGTGCATGCTTGGATGGCTGGCTACAAAAGAGTTTTGCTCTCCTGCTGTAAGCAGAGGTCTCTGACATGTCCCTTCTTTGCTTGATGAAGTCAAGCATCCTTCAGCCTTGGTTCTTCCAAGAAGGAAGTTGTTTAAATCTCACCCATGGTGTTCTCAAAAGGACACCTGTGAGAATCCCAGTATATAAACAAAATTAATTTGTGCCAAAAAGGATCGCTCTAACACTAAATCACTAGTGGAAGCACACAATGTGCCTGCTGCAAGGGACTCACACAATTCCTCAATTTTCAAACACTCAGCCCTTTAATAAAAAATGGAAGTTCTTGTATACAGCTGACAAAGGCTTGGTGTAATGGTAAGGGAAAATAAGGGACTACAGTAGCATGATGGTCAGAGCACTCACCCAAAATACAAGACATCCAAACTCTGTTCCCTTCCTACCTGCAACGTTTGCAATATAGGAGAGACCATTACCTACTTGAGAATAAGGTACACCTTGCTGCCTGCAAAGACAGAATTTAAAATATCTTTGCCAGGAGGAGAGTAAGAAAAGGAATGTGTCTATATGTCCTGTTGGATAAACGGGTAGTTACTTTCCAAAGTTTGTTGCAAGAAATTAATGCATTTTAATTCACCACAGTTAGAATTTTCTGAAGTAAGAAGACATTTTGTTTCTTATGAGAGGAGGCCAGAACAAAAATTTCTACTGATGATTGAGTGCCTTAACCAGCAGAGGTAGAGCTACTTCTACCTCCTTGCTTTGCATCCTGGGACAGGTAAAATGGAAGCTCTGTTGCACTCAGTATCAGGGTGACTTAAGGCTAAATTTTCCTGTCGATATGCATTGATCAGTAGGATATAAGAGGCAGCTGACATTACAGACTCTACTGTGCATACCAGGCATGTTCAACATTCACCTATTGGATCAAGCCTTTGGGGAATGATGACCCATTTCTAGCTAATTCCTGGATACCAGTGTGGCTTGAAAAGGTATTAAATTCTTTGCTGCTTACATGAAAAGTTTTTTGACATGAACAGAAGCAGAATGAAATAAGATACTGAGGTTTAGGTGCCTCCAGGCATACACAATTGCTGAGCAGCCCCTGTCAAACCTCCTTTTGGACACTTTTGTCTATGTTCACCTATGCCTTTTTTTAGATGTTTTAGACAGTTTTTAGAACTTTCTTTACCCTAAAAATGTTTTTTTAATTTGTTGTTCTTGTTTGAATCAGATAATATTAACCAACATTTTGGTTCCCCTTGTCATGAATGATTTCTGAGAAAAAAACCCAAAACTGTAATGTTTGCATTATCAAGATGCACTTGAAATTAAAATTTAACAACTAGAAATACAGAGGAAGATGCATATTCATTTTATTCTTCACTTCTGAAGTGTTCACATCATTAAGATTAGTTATGCAGCAATTTCAACAGTGAGTGAAGACTGCCATCTTCTGACTTCCATAGTACATCTGCATGACTAAATATACAGTTTAGTCCGTATTACTCCTGTTTTATCACAGTACTTCCAAACGGAGAACCCTCAGCCATATCTTGATCCTGTTGTCTAAAATACTGTAACCCAGCCAGGGTCTTACATCCACTGCATGCTGCCCCAGCTATGAAAGAGAAACATTTATCTGTGACAGTTAACACTGGTTCACTCCTCTATATTCTTGCAGAGGTATCTGCTTTGTGAATCTACCAGTTCATCCATACTTCCAAAGGAATATTTTCTACCACCGTCACTTAATTGAGCAGTTGACTATTTTCTTAGTAACTTTAAGACTAAATGGTTAATGCTGTGACAACATAGAACACATATGTATAGTAGAGGTCTACCTCCATTTCTAAGGCCACAGTATCCCGGCAACTACTACTAGTACCTTTACCCAACCAAAAATTTCAACTATCTGACATGTGAACCTAAAAGTATTAGACATTTAATCAAATGCCTCAAGATGGTCACTAAATTAAACTGATATTATAGAAGGTCTGCAGCAAATGGAACAGATGGATTTATATACATTCTGTCCGATTATCACACATTTATTTATGACTCAGACAACAGATTGACATAAAATAAAAAGCCTCTTTTAGGAGAAAGAAAGCATAAGTAGCAATATCTAACCACTGTTGTTTATTGCACCTTTTATTCAAACTTAAGCCCCTGGCAGGCTGCTGAAAGAAAGCACAGGCGAATCACAAGCTCAAGATGTGGAAGCTCCATTTCTGAAGCCTATCATAGCCCAGATATCACACATGGAAATACAAGCTCTATAGCAAGAGTTTGGTGGGCTTTCCACTGGTACAGAAGACCAGCTGGTATATACTCAGCAGGAAAGCATGTTCCCTACTGCTGAAGACACTGATCATTCAGCAGACTTTCCTGCCGTGAAGGAAACCTTTTGGCTACGAAAGGTCAATTAATGTCTAGATCACTTTATATCTAACCTACAGCATCTGCATTTATGCATTCTCAATGTGTATCCTGCTGTACAAGCACAACCAACACAGCAGATTCATATTCCTACAGCCAGATCAAATTCAATACTTCACTGTGGATTTGAAAAGTAAAAGAGTAAAATATAAGTTATTTGGGTGAAGAAAGCAGACACCTGTATTTGCAACTGTTCTATTACTTCCATCCTTATGTTAAGAAAAACCCATCTTCATATTCTATTTCATGACTCTCAGAGTGTTTTTATCTTTTTTAAATAATCCAGTACTTTAAAATTTTTCCTGAGGGAAAACCTACCACTTAGAAATACTTCATGTCATATTGTACAAGCTCACCTTTTGCATTAATTCATTTTGGTGTATTATATCATTAATCCAAGCTTTAATCAATTGTAGGAGTGTGTGTGCATGTGAATGCTTCTGTGTGTTTATGGAAGAGTAGATAAATATCCTCCATGGAAAGTATTTAGTCATCCAAAAAGTTCCCACTGAATAGTCATTAGAAGGGGGATTCTCCCCTCTATCACCTCTTCCCTTCCTAGTTTTTTGATGTCCCTAGTTAAACCATCAGGTATCCATTTAGACCTTTATGGGGAAAACCAGAAGAAAAGGTGTGTCTTTGAGACCCTGCTTGTGCTCTCACTGTGCAGTTATCAGCTCCCTAATACAAGAGAGACAGAGATGTAACAGGATGAGTCCAGCGAAGTGCCACTAAGGTGATGAAGGGACTGGAGCATGTCTCATGAAAGGAAAGGCTGGGACTATTCAGCTTGGAGCAGAGAAGGCTCAGGAGAATCATATCAATTTGTATAAATAACTGAAGGAGGGGGATGACACAAAAAAAGGAAGCCAGGCCCTTTTCAGTGGTGAACCATGGCAGGATGAGAAGCAATGGGCATAAACTGCCTGAAACACAAACTGAAATACAGAAAAATGTGTTTAAATATAAGGAAACCTTTTTTAAAATCTCATTATCTGAATCTATATTGGGTTTGTATTGCTTTACAGGCAATGTGCAACTAACTGTGAGAATATGTCATTCTATCAGAATGACTGTGTAAATTATTTTTTCAGTTCAACAGCCAAACAAAAAAAATAGGCAAACATAAAACTGAGGTAGAGTAAGCCAAGTGCCACTTCAGAAAACCCTATAAAAGTGATAAGGATACTTGCCACAAGCCAGCCAAACAAGCAGATGCATCTTGTTAGACAGTAGAAAAAATAAAAAAGAAGACTAAAAGAAAAAGATAAAAACTGTATCAACTTTTTTTCATATTCACATAAGGATAGTCACATATTCACATACTGCTCGCTGTCTTTCCAATTTTGTCACTGTCATACTCACAATTTGTCTAGCTAGTATCCTGAATTGATTAACTATGTTATATCAATGAGAAAAGCCCCTGGGAATGAGAAGGTGAACTAGAGCAAATATAAGCACAGAGTTTATTTTTGTCCAGTTACTTTAAAAATGGACTACATTTTTTTTTCTCCACTTTTTGCCTTTTTCTTAAATTATCTTTAAATGTAAGCAATAAGTTTGGACACTCTAATAAGCAAATTGAATCCTCTATAATGTTCAGATCCTTGATGAATATGATGAATTAGCAAGTATCTTACCATGAACTGTGTTGATACAACTGTCTTCAACCACCCAATGGATGATGATAAGGAAGACTGAGCCAATTTAGTTTCAGAGATGCACACTGAAAGGATGAGATTGTAGCAAGGGAAATCCCAACTAGATATAAGGAAAAAAGGCATTAGGAGTGGCCACATGCTGGCACAAGCTCCAGGGCAGGTTTAGGAATCTCCACCCTTGGAGATTTTTAGAACTGAACTGGAGAAGGCCTGAGTAATCTCATTCGACCATGACAGCAGCCCAGTTAGGGCAGCGAGGGTGCACCAGAGGACCTTCAGAAGTTCCTTCCAGACTGCATAAATGCATGAAAAAGTTTAATTTTTCCTTTACAGCACTATTTCCCAGGTAGTTCAACCACCTTTTACAGTAGAACAGGTCTTAGTCTCACAAGAGAAACATTTCAAACTTATTTTGTTCCCGACTGATTGAAAACAGCATAATGGAGCTGGTTCTAACCAACTGTCCTAAAAATACCACTTGTCTTCTTTGCAAATGCCACCATGGTTTGTAAGTTTGGGCACATCCTGCTCTACAGGCCTGATGAGGTACCATGTGGGTTCAAATTTTAATTGTATGGAGTTTTGTAGAAAGGACAGTATAAGAAAGAAAGAAAAAAAGAAAAACAGTAGGAAAATACAAAAAGTATATTTAACATAGAAAAATTTTTGTCTTTTGTCTTCAGGTGCTAATAATCTTCTAGATCACCTCTGGAAAATTCTCTACCACAGGTTTATTTTTTTTATTTAATTCTTTTTCTTCTTTCTTTACTGGCAAAACTGTGACTGTTTTTGGTTCAATAGGTTCAGGCAATTATTCTTACATTATTGTAAGTGCTGTCTAAAAATGAGCATTGTTTCTGTTCTTTCTTGTATCTCTTCTTTAAGAATGTTCTCAAAGAGGGAATTGGCACCTCAGGATAAACCACATAGATTACTCTTTGTTAGAAACAACACCTTCTTAGAATTAATTCCATATAATTTACTATGTATATGAAGAAATATACAAAGCATGCAAAGAAAGAATCCTCCTTGAATTCAGCTCATTTTGCATGGATTATTATGCACCTAGATTCAACACAACTATAATTGAATTTAACTAAATTGAAATGGAGTTATCCTAAATAGAGACACATAATCTGAGGATTCTTTTTCATTTAATGCGCAGGGCCTGAATGTAATACTTATAGAGTTTACTTTTATTAAAAGCTTAATGTACATTTACTAATGTAAGTTTAAACGTGGCCTAATTCTTATTCAAATATATTTCAGCAGCAGGAGGGCCAATATTCAAATAATGATTAATTGAAAACTTAATTGAATACTTCAAAATATACATGAAAGTGTTCTGATAAAGTTTCAGGTCATGCAGTTTGCATCTGAATCTGAGTAATGAAAATGAAGGACTTGATCCAAAAGCCTTTATAGTCAGTTATTGAAATTAAACCAAAGCTGCTGAAGAACATCCAGTTTTCAATATCTGTAATGAAGTTTTCTGGGGTAGTTTTGCACTAT
This sequence comes from Coracias cyanogaster, assembly GCA_033124195.1. Taxonomy (NCBI): domain Eukaryota; kingdom Metazoa; phylum Chordata; class Aves; order Coraciiformes; family Coraciidae; genus Coracias; species Coracias cyanogaster. Next base: position 15,104 of record JAVSBS010023104.1, read on the forward strand.
ATGGAATATATATAAATAAAGAGTTGGCTTCACCTGCCTGTGCTGTGAAACACCACTTTACTATACTTTATCCAAACAGTCAGAAAAATATTTTCTCAGTCTAATTGGAACTGTGACTAAAAGATTTAAAGATTGTAGGTTTTAAGTAAATAAAATTGTATGGCTTATGTACTTTATTTTGCATAGTTCTTCAGAGCATACTGATGAGGAGCAACTCATGCACTTACTAAAAAATTCTAGATTGTAAAAACACTCCATTCAAAATGGAAAACATTTGTTTACTTATTCTTAATTTATTCCACATTTTTCCCCACTCATGGGTGATTCATTTCATGTGATATAACTTCAGTTTAGCACTGTTTATAGCCATTCTAGTGAAGAATCCTGTTGATGGTTCCCTGACTTATTTTAAAATCTGTTATGGAGAGATGCATTAACATTGAGAGTCCTGTATACAATTATGATGATGTGTAACCTTCACTAATAAAATCCTTAGGACAAAGATTCCTTTAAGTCATAGAAAATAACACGAGAGGTAGATAAGGGAAAAAAAGGAAGATACAGCAAGAAAGTTTACCAAAAGGCTTGTCAGCAAGTAAAACAAATAAGTTCATACTCCTTTGCAAATTTGAATGTTGCCTTAGCTGGCAACTGGAGATGCACTTGTGTTTCTCATGGAGATAAGCTGGGACAGGGGCGTACACTTGCACACATCTGTTTGCACACATGTCCATATGTGTACTGGGAAAAGCGAAACTGAATGGTCAGGTCTACAGAGAGACAAAGCAACAGATACTCCTTCTATTGTCAAGGCTATGATTTTCAGCAGCTGAGAAGAATATTTAGGACTGAAAATAAAAAGGATGGGCTGTGAGCCATTTCTGCCTGCTTTGGGAAATAAAATTGATAAGAAGCAACACCGTTATGTATGAGGCTGGAAGAGTGAATGACACAGCTCAGAGACCACAATACATCTGCATGAGTGAAACACCACGTCTTGTCTAACTACTGGTCTCACAAAGAGTCGCAAACAAGTTATATCATTATTGGACTCTACAACTAGCTTAACAGAATACACTGCAGGGGCATCTACATGTCTACTTTGTGGACAGAAAATGTAATTTTGAATTCTTTACTGCTAGCAGTACTGCTTCAGAAAAAAAAAAAAGATAAGGAACATCTTCCTTATGCCCAGGTGGGCAAAATCAGCTATCATCATGGAAATCCAAGGATTAAAAGAACTTAACTGGTATTAATTATGAGCATGCCTCCTGTCTCAGCTGATTTTTCTTTTGTAATGAAAGAGTGGCTAAAATGCATCTTTAATTCCTCCAATTTGCTCAGCTCAGCGTTGCTGGGTTCTACATTGTCATTTAGAGCAGTGGAAAGGAAATATAAAGTGCTTAATAGGATAAAGTAGCAAGTTGGGTTCACTTTGTGTTAACATAAATTGCCCAGGCCAATGGTGAAACAGCTACCAGGACACTTTTTGTTCCTATAAGAGTTTGTGTAAATTGGTAGATTTGGTGATCTGAGCAGTTGTCTGCCTAGCAACATCGGGGGCAACCTCTTCTGGTCTTAAGGAGTGAGATAGCTAGTCCACAACCAGTAACCTGTAAGAGATAAAAGTCAGTCAGTTGGATCTCATGTCACAGCTGAACTTCAGTTGCTGAATGTTAATTTATGGGGTAACAGAATTCGGGTTGGAGCTGGGAGTGGATAGTGGCAGAGAGTTAATTTAACATTATATTTACATTGGCATGGTAATTATTGTCTTATTAAGAGTGTGTATGAGCCACAGTCATTTTTCATGCTGTGGCACACTGCAGAATTATACAAGAAGAAATATCCTCCTAAACTCTTTTTTTGGCATTAATTTTGAAGTGATATTTAATCAAAACAAATACAGAGATAAAAACTCAGCTCTTTGCTGTTACTGCAGTGGCTATTTGCCTGTCTTGTGACAGACTTTCTGGGTGCACACTCCTTCCGTAGCCCAGCTCACTACTGTTTCTACAGTAGTGCTTTGGCCCATTTATTGTATGTCATATTCGTTAGCACACATCATTGACCCTTGGCAGTATAAAACAGTACACAACACAGTGTTCAAAGAACATGCTTTACCAGACTGCTGGTTTGGTAAGTGGTCTATGCACCAACAGGCTGACAGTGCCTTGTTAATGTGCATGTAAAGATGGCATGTCTCCTGAGTGGCTGTTATTAAGGTAAATTTCCTAAACATCTATGGATTATACTTTTCCAACTCCTTCAAGTAGTTCATTAAATTTTGTGATTAATTTCCCACTTCTGACTGGTTCTTAGTCCTGGATGCCTTGGTGTCTTTCTCTGAAGTGTAGAAAGAAAATCACATGATTAAATAAAGAAAAGAGGAATACCATAGCTTTTCTTCCACTGCCAGAAGCACCAGCATCTTATAGAGCTACATATCTGAGCCACATTTATGAAAATAGAGAAATCCATACTTAATACAGAGCAAACTCCTCAAGTATATAACCTGCCCTTCAAGGGAGATAAATCATGTTCTGGTTACTATCAAGAAAAGCAAAAATGAAAGTGTAGTCTAAAAAGACTCCTGAAGTAAAGTTTTCAAGGAGACAGCATCCTTTAGTCATATACAAGAGCACCTTAATATCTGAGACAATGCATCCTACCTTGCTTTTTATTTCCTTAGCTATACTAAGGTGCTAATTTAGCCTTCTCTCTTTTAGTGATAACAAAAGGAAGCACAGCACCAATTTAAGAAGAAACAAAAGCCTAGCATATCTGAAAACTGTTATTATCAACTTTGTCTATTCATTGAAACTATTCCCTTTTTTCAGTTTCATTGTTACTGTTTTTAGGAGTCACCACCAACACATACACTTCTTCATATATCTGGCCTCATAATGGAGCAATCATCTCCCTGAATTTAATGTTTCCATAGCCTGCCCTAGTAGTAGTCTATATCCTTAGAAGAGGAAACTCTATGGAATGACCTTCAGCTATAAAGCTGATAAAAAAGCAGCCTCATATTAGATAGGGCTCTGTCTGGATAGACCCCATTCCAGCAATCTCACTGCTTTTAAAAGCACAGATTTAGAGAATGAGAGTGACATCACCTTGAAAACCATCAAAGCCATCCCCTGTGGAGCTGTTCTTCAGTCATTTCCTCTCTGAAGCGTCAGGTTGCTCAGATTTCTGTAGCAGATGTTCAAATAGGCTATGCCTAGGCTTCTTCCTCTCTTTAACTGGAATAAACAAAGCATTTGTAATACATAAATGACTGTTATAATGGATTAGAAAATGATCATTTCCTATAAAGCAGGTTTCATCCAGATTTTGTACCTTCTCTTTTGCCTCCTTTCCCATCAACCATGAAAATCTGGAAAAGGGAGGTGTACAAACCATCCACTTGTGTCTGTTCCCAAGTTTAAATACTGGCTGTCCAAACAGTTACTATCTGTGGTAGGACACTCTCTTGTCTGCTTCTTTGCTAAACCTGTAGCACAGAGCACATACCACCCTGTGATCCTCCCATAAGTATCCCCATAAATGGTCTTGACCACTCCACTTTGTTGTTTCAACTCTTTCACTCTGCGTGGCAGTTGGAACAGCCACACTGCAAGTGCACATCTTGCCATTTTGCTCTATATGGGATTGTCAGCTTTACAAGCAGCCTGCTGCCTTGCAACCACCATCCCCTTCAGCTTAATCAGCGTGCACAGATGTGTAGTGTCTGTGTACCTACCAGAGGTTGCTGGCAGATTGATCGCACTAGGGCTCTCAAACATCAAATAACTCTGATCATTGATTTTCCTGACTCCCCAGGGAACTTCAAGAAACATTTGCCTTTCATGTACTTGTCAGTTACAGCATCTCACATGAGTTTTACTCTGAATTTTCTCCCATCTCCTTCAGTCTATCTTACTGTCAGTCAGTGCATGTAAATGCACAAAAAAAAAGGACTTTTTCTTATACCAATTTCGCTTATCTTAATGACACATCTGTACACACTACTTAATGCAGGGTAGAGACAGTCAGATTCAGTTTGTTTACTTTTTAAAATTTTTTATTTTGTTTCTATTTATGACAAGATGGTCTTTGGATCAAAAGCTCTTTATTTCTTGAAATTATGGGATGATATACAAAAGGTAACAAAAATGGTAAACATGAAGGAAGCCTGCATGTTTCTACTCTTGCTTCACTTAGTCTTTCTTAACACTCTCCCTAACATCTACCTGATCTTGCACCTCTTCTAGACCATAAATAATTCTTGTACTCAGTGACTTTTAGAAAACCTCTTACCCTAGTCTGTAAGTGCCTTACCAAGTACCTGATTCAGTATCTTCATCTCTAAAATCAGATTACTTTATTGGCTTGATTCTTTTCAGAGTGTTTTCCATCTTCTTCAGTCAATCCAAACTGACCTCAGAAAGACAGTCAAAAAAGAGCTACTCTCATGCTCCAACTTTTCCATCTAACATTTTGTAACCACTTTACCCCTGTCTTGCTTGGTTTATCATTGGAGATCTGGACACTGTCATAAAGTTCTGTTTCTTGACGTTCTTCCTTTTATCTCATTCACTGTCGTACTTCTAATGAACATGTCTTTAGGCTAAATACCTTGCTGCTACAAAGAGTTGTCTTCCAAACAAATAATATTCAGACTTGTTTCTTTCCCTTTCTGAGCTTTGTTCAACCTTATAACACTTAAGTTCTTGCTGCTTTATTTTCCCTCTGCCTCCCACTCCACTACCTTCAGTCCTTGACTGTCAGCTGTGACCTGAAAGCTTTGGCTGTCAGGACAGAGAAATTAAAATACATTATCTTGCATAGAGAGATAGAGCAGAAGAGGAGCATAAGGCTTTATTTCCACTGAGGCCAGTATTCCAGCCAAGTGGGTTATTAAGTTTTCCTGGCTTTGGTTAGGATAGGGTAATTTTCACCAGGATCTGGGAGTGGGCCACAGCCAGGATAGATAACCAAACCAGCCAGTGGTATATTCAATACCATACTGTCATCATGCGCGCTATGTAAGGGTGCAGAGTGGGCTGGACGAGCAAGTTTCTGGTGGAGGACTCGGTGCAGAGCCTGTTGGTTCAGTTTATGTCACTCGTGTTATGTATTGTTTCATTACTGTTACTGTTATTATTGGTTTTTTTCCCCTCCTGCTTTGTTCCAATAAATTCTCCTTATCACATCCCACAGGGTTTTGCCTTTTTTCTCCCTGTTCTACTTCCCATCTCACTGGGGAGGGCAGGGGGGGTGAGTGATAACCAATGGTGTTTAGCTCCTAGCTGGGTGTAAACCATGACATAAGTTTTATGTTTAATTACTTTGTCTGTTTTTCACATGCCATATTTTCAGATTCTCCTTTACCTCTCTTTTTTCATCCTTCTCAAGCACAGAGTAAGAGATTTTTCCTGTGCCTTTTATTGGGATCCAATTAAAAAATGAATATAATAAATATTAGGATTTTCAAAGCAATCCTACCACTGAACTGTGGTTTCATTCACAGAATGACAGTCTTTTGTAAATTTGGCTTCAATACTACTTTTTTTTCTGTAAAATAAATAGCTTGTGTTCAAATCAAGCCTGGAACAACTTCATTTTCTTGTTCTTTCAAATCTCTAGGGTACAGAGCAAAGCTGGCAGATTCCCAGTGAGAGTAGCTGCTATGGAATTCTCTTTGCAATTTACAAGAGAGAAAACATGCCACTCTTAAAGGGAAGTTTTAATTTGTGACTGCTTACAAAGCAATATGTAAGCAGTAGAGGTTATTCTTATTTGTGGGCAACAGTTTGACTCTCCAATCAAGGCAGATCCTACCTTCTATTATGTTCAGATCAGAGCACTTTTCCTGTGTTCTATAATATTAATGCTTATTTCTGTGATGATTTTTCTCTGGTGGAAGGCATATATTCTTGATATGTTGTTGTTGATATTGAAGAAAAGTAAATAAAAGAAACCAAAGAAACATGATACAGTGAGTGGGAAAAAGATAATGAGATTATAGTTTTATTTTTCATATTACAGAAAAGTCCTTGAGTCCTTGCAAGATGGATATGCATAGACAGTGTGTGAATATACTGGCAGTATACAGACTGCTTTAGACAACCTAGCTGAAAAACATAATGGTCAAGATAAGCCACTATTGTGACCTCGGAGTCATAAGAGGAATTGTGTTGTAGGTGCATAGAATCATAGAGTCATTTAGGTTCGAAAAGACCTTTAGGATCATCTAGTCCAACCTTCTTTGAAATCTCCCTAACCCCTAGACCATGCCTCGAAGTGCCATATCCACCCCTTTTTTTAACAGCTCCAAGGATGATGACTCCACCACCTCCCTGGGAAGGTTGTTTCAGTGCCTCGTCAGTCTTTCAGTGAAGAACTTCTTCCTAATATCCAATCTAAACCTCCCTTGGTGCAACTTGAGGCCATTACCTCTTGTCCTTTCATTAGTTACCTGGGAGAGGAGACCAGCACTAGCCTCACTACAACTCTACTACTTTTAGGTAGTTGTAGAGAGCAATGAGATCTCCTCTCAGCCTCCTCTTCTCCAAGTTAAACAATCCCAGTTCCCTCAGGTGCTCTTCATATGACATATTCTCCAGACCACTCACAGCTTCATTGCCCTTCTTTGCACCCACTCCACCACCTCAATGTCTTTCTCATAGTGTGGCACCCAAAACTGGACACAGTACTCAAGGTGTGGTCTCACAAGTGCCGAATACAGGTGCACAATCACCTCCCTACTCCTGCTGGTCACACCATTCCTGATACAGGCCAGGAAGCCATTGACCTTCTTGGCCACCTGGGTACACTGTTGGCTCATGTTCAGCTGGCTGTCCACCAGCACCCCCAGGTCCTTTTCCACCTGGCAGCTTTCCAGCCACACTTCCCCAAGCGCGTAGCCTTGCATGGGGTTACTGTGACCAAAGTGCAGGACCCAGCACTTGGCTTTGCTAAACCTCATACAATTGGCCTGAGCCCATCAATCCAGCCTGTCCAGATCCCGCTGCAGAGCCTTCCTACCCTCAAACAGATTGACACTCCCTCTTAATTTTGTGTCATCTGCAAATATACTGAGGGAGCACTCAATCCTCCTAAGCCCTGACGAACCCCACCTGTGACCTGCCACCAATTGGATATAACTCCATTAACCACAACCCTCTGGGTGCAACCATCCAACCAGTTTCTAATCCAGAGAAGAGTCCACCTGTCTACACTGTGAGCCGCCACTTTGATCAACAGGATGTTGTGGGAGACGGTGTAAAATGCCTTACTGAAGTCCAGGTAGACAACGTCGGCTGCCTTGCCCTCATCCACTAGGTGGGTCACCTGGCCATAGATCAGGTTAGTCAACCAGGACCTGCACTTTGTGAACCCGTGCTGGCGGGGCCTGATCTTCCAGTTGTCCTGCACTTGCTGCATGAGCGCATCCAAGATGAACCTCTCCATAATCTTCCCTGGTACCGAGGTCAGGCTGACAGGCCTGTGGTTCCCCAGATGCTCCTTCCTGCCCTTCTTGTAGATGGGCGTCACATCGGCAAGTCTCCAGTCATCTGGGACCTCCCCTGTTGACCAGGATTGCTGATAAATGATGGAGAGTGTCTTAGCAAGTTACTCCACCAGCTTCCTCAGCACTCTCGAATCTGGCCCCATAGACTTGTGCACAGCCATCTGGCATAGCAGATCACTGACTACTACTTCCTTGATTGTGAGGGGATTATTCTGATCTCCATCCCTGTCTTCAACCTCAGGGGGCTGAGTACCCAGACGATAACTGTTCTGGTTATTATAGACCAAGGTAAAGGAGGTATTAAGTACCTCAGCCTTTTTCTCATCCTCGGTGGCAATGCTCCCCCTCTCATCTAATAGAGAATAGAGATTCTCTCTGACTCTTTTTTTGTTATTAATGTATTTGTAAAATTGCTTTTTATTATCTCTTACCCCATCAGCCAGACTGATTTCTAGCTCAGCTTTTGCCTCTCTCATGTTCTTTTTACATGACCTAACTAAATCCCTGTATTCTGCTTGAGTAGCCTGCCCCTTCTTCCAGAGGTAGTAGACTCTTCTCTTTCTCTCAAGTCCCAGAGAAATCTCCTTGTTCAGCTAGGCCAGTCTTTTTCTGTGCCAGTTCATTTTATGGCACATGAGGACAGTCTGCTCCTGTGCCTTTAAGACTTCATTCTTGAACAAGGTCCAGCCTTCCTGAACCCCTTTGTCTTTTAGGACTGTCTCCCAGGCAACTTTCTTGACCAGCATCCTAAAGAGGCCGAAGTTCACCCTTCAGAAGTCCATGGTGTTGGTTTTGTTGCCCCTCCTCCTTACTTTGCCTAATATTGAAAACTTTATCATTTCATGGTAGCTAAGCACAAGATGGCCACCGATCATCATATCTCCCACTAGCCCTTCTGTGTTATTAAAGAGAGATCCAGGAAGGCACCATCCCTGGTGGGCTCACTTACCAGCCGAGTCAGGAAGTTGTCTTCTACACACTCCAGGGTCTTCCTGGACTAGTTCCTCTCTGATGTGTTCTGTTTTCAGCAGATGTCTGGTAAGTTGAAGTCCTCCAAGAGAACAAGGGCTGTCAACTGTGAGGCTTCAGCCAACTGTCTGTAGAAGTCTTCATTGACCTCTTCATCCTGCTTGGGTGTTCTATAACAAACTCCCAACAGGATATCTGCCCCACTGGCCCGCCTCTTCATCCTTACCTATACACATTCAACTGTTTCATCCCAGTTGTTGACTTCTACACAGTCACAGTCAAAACAATCTCTAACATAGAAAGTCAACCCACCACCCTTTCTACCTTGCCTATTCCATTTGATGAGCCACCCATTACAACACTCCAGTCAGGAAAGACATCCCACCATGTTTCCATAATGGTGACTACATTATAGCTGTCTTCTCACACAATGGCTTCCAGCTCCTCCTGTTTGTTGCCCATGCTGCATGATTTAGTGTAGATGCACTTGAGCCGGGCTGTTGATTTCCCCATCAATAGTTGCCTGCCACCCTTAGGCTCAACTCTCGCAGGCCTGGTTTCATCCCCTTCCCCCTTCGGACCTAGTTTAAGGCCCTCTCAATGAGTCTGGCCAGCTTATAAGCAAGGATCCTTTTCCCCCTCTGGAACAGATGAACTCCATCTGTCTCCAGCAGACCTTGTATGATGTAAAACTCCCCATGATCAAAGAACTCAAAATTTTGTCTGTGGCACCAGATTCTAAGACATATGATAATTGAATGGGTTTTCTTCCTGGTTTCATCATTCTTCCCCTCTACTGAAGGGATTGAGGAGAACACTACATGTGCACCTGAGCTGTGAAGTGATCTCCCCAGACCCCTAAAGTCCTTTTTAATGCTTTTAAAATTCTCTCTGCAGCATCATCACTGCCAGCCTGAATAACCAGCAGGGGGTAATAGTCTGATGGCTGTACCAGTCTTGAGAGTTTATGAGTGATATCTCCAACTCAGCCCTGAGGGAGGCAGCAGACTTCCATGTGTTGCAGTTCTGGCCAGCATATGGGGCTCTCTGCTACCCTCAGAAGGGAATCACCCACTACAACTACTCTCCTTTTTTTTTTAATCAAAGTAGTTCTGATGGGTGGGAGAGGCTGACTCACTTTGAGCGAGTCCTCCAATGGAGCTTCCTCTCTATCCTCATTCTCCCATCCCTCAATATCCAGAGCCCCATACCTGTTGCTCAATGGCAGACCGGGGGGTTGAGGGAGGCTGGGTGGGGACTCTCCTGCCTCTCTGAGGAGGGACCTGTTTCCATTGCCCCCCATCTCTTTCGTCCTGTCCTTTTACCTTGTGGCAAGAGGAGAGGGGCTCCTCTCCTTCTCGTGGAGCCTCCACCTGCTGCCCTTGCCTGAGGGAAGGTAGGACTCTACCCCACCAGTCTATCTCCCTCTCACATTCCCTTCCTTATAGTCCTCAACTTTTCAACCTCCTCCTCCAGCTCAGCCACCAGGCAGAGCAGATCATTCACCTGCTCACATGGCACACAGGGGTTGTCTCTGTCACCCTCTGTTGCCAGTGCCAGGTTCTGGCGCACTCTGCAGTCAGAGACCTGCACACCTGCATGTTTGTGTGGGACCTCTGTCTTGCTTGATGCATTTCTCCTGACAATGGCTTTTTACCAGGTGGCAACCATAGTTGGTCCTGCCTGTGTGACTGACCGCCCAGACTGCCGAGTCACAGCCCCTGTTCCTGCCTGTGCTGCGTGTGCAGGGATCACAGATCCTGCCTCAGGGAGCCTGGTAGTGCCAGGGGGCCATCAATGTGGCTGCAGGTCCACCAGCGCCTCTCCCATATCTCCCACAAGAGATTCCAGCTTCCAGCACAGGTTCTTCTGCTGCTGGCGTGTCTCCCAGCCCCGGGAACCCCCTTGGAGTCTCAAGATCTGCCGATGTCTGCTGATCTGCCAAAGGATGGATCGGCTGCAAGGGCTGCTCTGGGCAACTGATTAAGTAGTTAAGAAGGTAGTCACAAGAAAAATGTGCGATGGAGTTATGGATTCATTATTTTTTCCTCTGAAAATTAACCTTTCACATGCATGCTCTAAGAAATGCCAAGGCCAATGGAGCCTCGCAACTGTCCTGGTTTGAGTTAGAACAGAACTAATTCTGTTCAGTGATTTTACTTTTCAGCTCAGTCTTTTTTAGCTAACTGCACTTTCTGAAGTTAAGGGCATATTTCTGCAGATAATGCCTGCTTCTAGAAGTGACGATGACTGATGTTTATAGCTGTTGCCAAAGTTTGGTGTGCAGAAAGGCTCTTGCTTATACTTGTTCCTGTGCAGACCAAGGTCACTGCTAAATCATGTGTACCACATTGCCAGGCACAGAAAGTAAAAGGCCACACCTACAGGGAGGAGTGGCCAGGACAGGTGACCCTAAACTGACCAAGAAGGCATTCCATCCCATATACATAGTATTCAGTATAAAGCTGAGGGATCATGAGGGTCAAGCTCTCTTCAACGGCTGGCATCTAAGGAGGGTTATATCCATTCTGCCTTTGATCTCAATCCGTGTTTTCCTAAATCCAGTTACAGAATCTTGGACTTCCCCAGTGCCTGCTCCACAGCATCAATGGTGACAGTGA